>PVJA010001668.1:0-112527 GCA_004027025.1 Myocastor coypus | reverse complement strand
AAGTAGCAGGGCTTCACCATGATTCTACACCAATCTCCCATCGCTCCCCCACTTTCTTTCTAATTTTACTTCATCTCACACCATGACTCATGGAAACAAATTCTGCCCTGAGTTCAATGAAGGGGTATGCCGAAATGTATTAAGGCTGCAAGCACTTGTCCCTCAGATCACTTTGTCCTCAAACCCCAGCCTATCTTAAGATTCCTGTCAGTAGGGTGCCCTCTGCTGTTTAAGACAATGAGACTAGGATTAAATACCAAGGACAAGAAAATTCACTTCCTGCACAGACAAAATGCAGGAAATTCACTTCCTCATGTTGAAATGAACTAATTGAATTATTTTGAACAAAGATCTGTGCCTAAAGAAAGCATGCCTTCTCTATAGGAGAATCAACCCAAAAAGCTCTATGACTCCAAATAGTCCAGAGTCATCGATATCTGCTTTCAGCATTGATTATGTGTAAAATTAGTCCCCACCCCTCCAGTTAAATGTGGTCAGCTTCTTGTGTTTTCTCTGTTCACAGAGAACTGATGATTTAACCTTTGTGGCTATTGCCCTCTTTTAAAACTGTGACTGTGAGAAGAAAGAGTATTTCTTGTCTTAGTATCCTGATGTTTTAACTTGCTGCTAAGAGCACACAGCCCTGGATGCTTGCGTTTCTTACCCAGAAATTATAAAACATTCAGGGACTCCTGGGGCAAACTAATCATAAAATATTCAGCAACATCTGTGTCATATTTACTGACAAAGTATACCTAGAAAATATGGCGCCTGTATCCCAGGCTACCCTGCATCATGTGGTAGACCATTAGACTGTGGGGGGAGGCACCCCGTGTTATGTGTTTTTCTCTCTCTCTCCCTCTCTCTCTCTCTCTTTCTCTCCATCCCTCCCTCCTCCATCCTTCTTCCATATTCCATTCCTTCATCCATCCCTGCCTCCCTCTGGCAGCCTTCCTGTCAGTTTATACTCATCTTATTAGAGCAGAGTAATTTCTAACAAAGGAAGCCTGCTCATGTAGGGGTGGGACTGTAATAATAACCACAGGAATTTACACATGTGAGCCATGCTGGGGTAAGGGAGAGTAAACGTGGTCACAGCCTCAAGAGACTGGCCTCGTAGGCAGAGAGCAACTCCCACCTCCCTGGATTTCAGACATCCACATGGACAGAAACTTTCAATCACTTTGTCCCAGAAACTGACAAGATTCCCCAGAAAGGACAATAGGCTGGCAGTCAAGACATGGGACTTTTTTGAGGCATTATCTCAGAAGACACAATCAGCACCTTCTGCAAGGTCCTGCGCAGGACTCTGCCTCCACACAATCTGGTACCTCTGCAACTGTCTCAGACTTTTCCTGTGAGATGTGCTTCCCTTGGAGAGGGACTGAGAAGACAGCCACATGGAGACCTTAGGCAGCTATCCTCAATCCCTGGCTCAGGATTCCAGAGCACACCTCTGTCCACTCTATTCTGACTTCATCCACGCTCATTTTGGAAAATTCCCCAGGAAGATATCCCATGGCCCTTTCAGAAACTTCTAGATTAGATGCTTGATAAATAGAATGACCACACATTTTGTGTTTGCAATAGTCTTAATTTATATCTGATACCATGGCCATTTCATTAATAACAAAACTTTTCATTCAAAAGTGTCCCTTCTGGATGTAGATTATGTGGTAACCCTAAATACAGTCCCTTCCAGATTTACTGTAACTTTAACACATCCAATTATTTCAGGGCCTCTCAGATCTTCTCCACAAAAATCTCCCCAACAAAATACTGGTAGTAGCATTTTGCTACTACCAGCTGCAAGGTCATACAATTTTCCTTCTCTTCTGCTTTACCTCCCCTAATGCACCCAAGGGACAGAGGCACTGCATGAGGACCTCTTGTCATGGTACCTGCCCCTCCCACCACCGAAACGTGTCACTTATGGCACCACCACCAGTGCCAGGCACCAAGCGTTGAACCCACTTCTGCACACCGAAGAGAAAGGGTTACACATGCTTCCTGATGCTGCACTTAAGCAGGAGACCTTAAAACAGTGTGAGCTCAGAGTCCCAACAGCTGCACTTCCTTGTGTCACCTCGATTCTAACTGTCCATGGTCCCTGTTAAAGAAACCTCTGTATGTTTCATAGCCGACTGTCTTTTAGGGTACTTTTGTTTTCTTTTGTGGATTTTATGAGTAGCTGTTAAATATAGCCATTAGTAAAGCTTAAATTATATAAGCATACACCTGAATAAATTCTAATAAAAATGGACAGTAACTCAATTGTGCTAACAGGTCTACAATTCCATAAACATGACAATTCATGGAATTATACAGTGGGACTCCACGAAAGGTGAACTTTATGGCATGTAAATGATATCCTCATAACACTTTAAGAATTCAAGGTAATACTCACAACTCACCACTTGATAATTACTTTATTATACTTTACTATGGCCTGTGCTGTTCAGGTCTTTCTTTTTTTCAGTATTTTGAACCCAGAGCCTTCGAACTGAGTGACATCTCCAGTTTTTTACTTTTTGAGACAAGGTCTCACTAAGTTGCAGAGCTGCCCAGGCTGGACTCAAATGTGTGTTCCCCTTGCCTCAGCCTCCCAAACTCCTAGGATTGCAGGTGCTGGACACCACACCCACTAATATCTACTCACTTCTAGATTCAGGGCATAAACTGATACTTCATCTAATGAAATTGCACTGTACGTCTCTTCCCAGATCCACATAACATCCCTTTAGTGACTCAAACTAAGCCATAATGAGAATTTGATGCCACAAAAATAGGAAAACATTACAAAATCAGAGGTTTATTCACTGGTTGCCTAGACATAAATATCTAGTATAATAATTATGAAAATCAGACATAGATCCCTCAAAAAATTAAAATTCCCTTCAACCTAGTTAGTTTTATTCTGAATATCTTCCCCAAAGTGTTAAAGTTAGTATATTGCAGTGATACACGAATGTCAGTGTTTATATCATCATAATTCATATCACCTCAGTCTTGGGAGTGGTCTATTTGTTCATCAGCAGATGAATGGATTAAGAAACTGTGGTATTAAAAAAATTTAAATTTTAAAAAAACTGTGGTACTGATACATAATAGAATATGAATTAAACATAAGAAGGATAAATCTCAGTCATTTTTAGGAAAATGGCTGTATCTTGAGACCATAATGTTAGGTGGAATAAGTCAAACACACAAGGATAAATAAAGCATGGCTTCACTTATATTAGAAAACCAAATGAATGAAGCCCAAAATAAGATAGGTAGACAGATAGATAGATAGATAGATAGATAGATAGATAGATAGACAGACAGACAGACAGACAGACAGACAGACAGATAGATCTATGACACACAGACACACAGACAAATGGGAGGGAAAAAAGAGATAGATCTTCTGCAAAAAGGAAATGAACCTAGGCATGGAGGGAGGGAAGAAAAAGTGGAGAGGATGGAGATGAAAGAAAGAATTAAGATGTGTTATGTATGTGCACCAGCTCCCCATAAGAAATGTAATCATTATGTACCGAAATTATATATGAATAAAAAAATAATAATTGAAATAAAATAAAATAAAAACTGAAAAAAATAGCTTCATATGGGTATACACTCGTAATCTCAAATACCTAGAAAACTGAGGCAGGAACAGTAAAAATTTAAAGCGAACCTGGACAATTTAGCAAGATGCTGTCTTGAAATAATTGTTTTATATGCAAATGTCATACTATCTCCCTAATATCAGAATCTGAAAGAGTAAAAAGATTCAAAAGTTACATTAATATTATAAAATGGGAAATTTTTCAAAAGAAAAAAGAAACTGGGTTGAGCGAATGGATACAAGAAGAAAGGGAGACAGCCAAATAGCTCAGTGGATTAAAGTGCCTGCAAGCCAGCTCAGGGGCCAGGGGTTGGATCCCTGGACCTGCTGTGCTGGCCCCTACCTCAGGGCACTCTGAGATGGCAGCAGCGCTAACTGTAATCCCAGCTCTCGGGAGGCTGTAAACAGGCAGGTCACTACAAATCCAATCTAGGACTTGAGTGAAGGGTTGAGTTTATACCCTGTCTTGTTGGCCCTCTCTCTGGGATTCAGACACTAGGCCATAAAATTCAGAGCTGACAATGGGTAAGTGAATCACCACTGACTGTACTGACTTCCTAACAGTCCTCAAAGACATCCACAGCCCCATCCCCATAACCTGTGAATCTGTCACTTTTCATACAAAAAGAGACTGGGCAGGTGAGATGAAGACTCCAGAGCAGAGGAGACACCTGGGTGAGCTGCATGGAATCACATGACTGCTATGAGAGCGAGGCAAGAGAGTTAGAGTTCAAAAAGGGAGACATAGGATGTGAGGGCGATCTGGCTGTGACATTTGTCACCCCACTGATGGCCAGGGTTGATTTGGCTCATCTGGCTAACTAGGCAGGTGTTCCCTTCCTCCCTCAACGGCCGATGTGCGTCCCTCCCGAAGCTGCATGCTTGGTTGGAGAGGAGGACCACCCCCAATTGAGGAGGACCGCTCCTCAGTCAAGGGTATATGAATAGTTGCGCTCCCCTGCTAGAACCTCCAAACAAGCTCTCAAGTTCCAAAAAGGGAGACAGAAACACAGAGACAGGGCCTGCAGTGGTGTATTCTGACGATTTCATGAGCCCAAGAATGCAATCAACCTCAAGAAGGAAGAGAAAGCAAAGACAGAAACTCTTCTCGTAAGTCTCAGAAGGCATACACCTGAACACCCTGTAGACCGCTCCCTAAAATACAAAAAAAGGGGGGGAGGAAGCAAAAGAAAGCTATACATGTAAGAGAGTTAAGATGGTTATATTATTAATTTCGTTTAGTTAACTGAAAAGACAGATTTCTACTAATATTGCTTAGACAATTAAATGCTGATAGCTTGTACTCTAATTTAAAGATAACAAAACACAATGTATTAACCATTGTTACCCTCCTGTTACAGTTTTGGAATTTGGAGTTTTGATTTTTCTTCTTTAAAATACAAAATGAAATAAATAATTAGTTTAATAGGCTGTGATAAGTGCTCAGCAGTACAGCACTTATCTAACATGTGAGAAGCCGTAGGGCCAATCCCTACTGTGACTCACAAGCAGAAAAGTGATGAAAGATATGTTGTGGTTCAACTTTATCAGGTTGTACCTGCTGTCTTTACAATGGTAACACAAAATTAAAGAAATGCTTCTCTAGTATGTGAAAACTAGCATCCTAACTCAGCAAATGACATCGATGCCACTGATGAGTGAGTGCAGGTGTACGAATGCTGGTTGACATTTTCATTTATCATAATGAAAAACCAGTGGAAACATAACAACAAAGATGTATCTGAGTCAGTACCTTCATCACCAAGCTCTCAATCCATTTCTGGTTATATGATCCTGTTGTCAGTGATAGACTCATAAAAAGTGATAATGGGTTTAGTAAGAAACAGTAAGCCATACTGAGTGTTTGACATTTAAGAAATATTTTCAAATTTTATCCTACTATCCTTTATGTCAGAAAAATGTATAGCATATGTTTGTTATATATGAAAATACATACACACATAAACTTCCTGTTATTAAACACTCCAGCATACCACTGTCTAAAGTCCTCATTTCCAGGCTTGCCTTGAAAGATAAATCTGGTAATATCACCTCGGTACTGACCTAGTAACCAAGTTAGGTAGAGTCAAGGTAACATCTTATCTGCGATTAGTCAGATACCCAGGCACCAACTTAGGCACATTCCCTACCATTTCCTACTCGGGTTTTTTATTTCTATTTCTTTTTCTTGTCTTTCTGAAACAGGGTCTCACTATGTCACTATGCAGTTCAGGCTGGCCTTGAGCTCACTTTTGTAGCCCAAGCTGATCTCAAACTCACACTGATCTTCCTGCCTCAGCCTCCCAAGTGCTGGGATTACAGGCGTGAGCCACCACACCTGGATATTTCCTACTGTTTTACAGTCAGTTTCTCATGTTGTCCTAACTCCCTGACTCCTGAAGGGTTGAGTTTATACCCTGTCTTGTTAGCCCTCTCTCTGGGATTCAGACACTAGGCCATAAAATTCAGAGCTGGCAATGGGTAAGTGAAACCACCACTGACTGTACTGACTTCCTAACAGTCCTCAAAGACATCCACAGTCCCATCTCCATAACCTTTGAATCTGTCACTTTTCATACAAAAAGAGACTAGGCAGGTGAGATGAAGACTCCAGAGCAGAGGAGACACCTGAGTGGGGCTGCATGGAATCACATGACTGCTATGAGAGCGAGGCAAGAGAGTTAGAGTTCAAAAAGGGAGACATAAACACAGAGATGGGGCCCACAGTAGTGATTTTGGAAGATTTCATGGGCTCAAGAATGCAATTAATCTCAAGAAGCAAGAGAAAGCAAAGACACAAACTATTCTCATAAGTCTCAGAAGGAATACAGCTCTTGTGACACTGATTTTATCCCCCTAAGACTCATTTTGGTCTTCTGATCCTCAGATAATAAACTTGTGTTGTTTAAGTCCCTAAGTGCATGGTATTTGATACAGCGACAACTAATATGCCTACCATTACTCTTCCTTAACATATATTCTCTTCTCCCTCTGCCCAAATTCTCATCTAATCAACCATGTCCCCACAGGAAGTTTTGTACCAGACTTGTCAAACTAAGAACTTCTTTTTTGTTTAAGTCATTGACTTCAAATCTATGATGATTAGAACCTCAGGTAAGCACAAGCAGATAGTATGAACACCCAACCAGATCCCACCCCCCAGCCTTTCTGTTACTCAGACTCTATTTCTTGTTCTCCTTGTTCTCAGAGTAAAAGAGGTGACAGCAAACAAACCCAGCTTCCTTCCAATCTGGCAGTGCATGGTCCCTCCTCAGGCTGTTCCATTTCTAACCTTTCCCTTTATGCCAATGCAATCTTCATACTTTGTCTTCCCTCCAATTTTGTCTTCACAGACCATCAGTCTGGTGTTTGAGCTCTTGGTTAACTGGTGTCATTTCCTAAATTCCATCTAACTGAGCTTTCCTGCTACAGTATCTCCATGAACTGCTTAACTCAGAATTGAAACTCCCTTGGACTAGCCCTATAACCCCTCTATGTATCATGGAAATTACACTTATTTCTATCCTCTGGGCCAAAATTAGCTCAGCAACAAAGAATTTAAGTACCTATGGACCAAGAGAGTAAAGAGGAATATGTCCTCTTTGTTAATAAATGTATTTGAGGCTTCAGGTTCACATTTTTACATAATAATATGGCAAATAAATGTACAATTCCATCCATTAAACACATTACTTATCTGTAACAAAATTACATAAGCTACAGGATTTCCCTGTCATCAAGATCATAGAGTGGAAATGTTACAGTTCAGCTCTAGAATGTTCCCCCAATCTCTCATGTGTTCAGAGGCAGTGTTCTGAAAGATAACTGGATGGGATGAGGTGATATACTCACCAGTGAACTCACAGGACAGTCGAGGGCAAATCAATATCTTTCTCCTCTTGAAATATTACCTAGATGCTTAAAAGAGAAATTTCTACTAACACATTCACTTCCTGACAAAGTTCCTTTAACAATGCTGCCCTTCTACTCTCTTGAAAGAGAGGAGTAACCACTTATCTGATTGAGATTGGGGTGAAAATCCACAGCTCAGACATAACCTCTGGCTGAATCAAGAGAATCAGGCTGAGACTCTCAACACTGCAGATCTGTAGACTTGGAAAGAACATAGTTAATGATCCTTTTAGTCATTAGGGAAAAAATTTGGAAAAGATGTAAAAAGGACAATTGCTAAAGAAAATAAGCACTCCATGTATGTACTCCAACATAATATATGCAATATATATGCACATACATATTTGTGCTTGCATTTCTTTTTCTCTTTAAGCTAAAATGAAATAATATGCCATATATTAGTCTCCAAGTTACTTTTGTCATTTATCAACCTATTCTTAATACTTCTACTACAGAGATAACCACTATAAATTGAAATTACATATTGCATCATTTCCCACCAGACTGAAATATTTATGAGGGCAAGATAAGTTCAATACGACCTTAAAGATAAAAAATAATTGAAACAGCTAGAATAGTCAAAAGTAAGAGGATTGAGTGTTCTTATACTCTACTAATGTAAATGTAAATTGATTGTGCCATTCTTCAGAACAATTCAGCAGAAGTATCAAGTCCTTTCAAATATGCATAGACTTTGGCATAACAAATTATTTTCTAGTAATTTATCTGAAAGAACTAACTCATATGCTACAGATCTCTGAATAAAAATAATTACAAGAATAGAAGTAATCTAAACATCCAAAACCAAAAATAAAATATAATAGATTTTATGCAACTATAAAATTTTATTTATAAATGTTTACAGTTCTATTAATATTTATAATATATATAGTGAAAAAGACATATGATACCAAATGTCATTTGACTATATTTTTACCAAGCATACTGCTCTAGATTAAATAACAGATCAAAGAGAAATTCATCAAAATATTCTATTATTCTAACAATCATTTGCTCCTCATAGGAGTGGTAATGAAGGTATACAGTTAATGTTTCAATTAAGAGCAACTTATTATAGAACTGTTGTTTGTTTGTTTATTTTTATGGTGGCTCAGGCTGTCCTGAGGGCAGGGCTGGCGCAGCATGTGGTGCCGGGGATCGAACCGCAGTCCCTGCAGCCACCTAAGCTTTCCTAAGCAGGTGCTTTAGACCACTGAGCCATCCTGCCAGGCCAAGAGTAACTTATTGCTTTTTTTTGTTTTTGTTTTTGTTTTTTTAACTTATTGTAGTAAAAAAAAAAAAAAAAAAAACTAGAGTACAGAGCACGATGGAATGCGTGCATTCAAAGCAGCAATGGGGGCTGTTTTAAGTGATTTGAGGAATTTCAGTGGCAAGATATCTCATACTATAATAAAATTTTTAAGCATTCACTATATTTTTATCACACCCAATTGATCAAACATTTACAGGAATTTCTATTAAATAGAAGCCTGATGGTGTGTTTTTATCCAACTTTTTTACCGGGCACCTTTTTTATCTGTCACTTTGTTCCTTCTCCAAATCAAAATAACAGGAAAGGCAAATGACCGGCATCATTTCTGGACATAGAAGCAGCGACAACACTACCAAAGATATCCCCAAAAGGATTGCTTCAGGAGGTGACAAAAAGTGGTAAGTGTGTTGAAAGTGAGAGGAGAATTTGTAGGTACATTAGTGGTAATATATCTTTTGCTGTAATATTTTTTAATTTAAACATTAATTGTAAAATAAAATTATAATGATAAAAAATAAACATCCATCGTATATCTTATCACATCTTATATTCATTCTTCAATTCTTATAAGATTGGGCCTTGGGATTATAGATAATATTATTGTATTTATCTACATTCCACTTTTTTTCCTCTAAAATTAGTAGATTTTGCGTTTTTTAATCTCCAAGGAGCCCTGTATTAAAAACGTCAAGTATTTCTTAAAATTTATTAATGCGTACATTCCTGTGGGCAAGTAGGAGTTCTCTCCCTCCCCACTTCACCATGGCTTCAACCACCTCTTGATTTCTTTCCTTTTCTTTTCCCTCTTTTTTTTTTGCTTTACACATTTGCAGTACAGAATAAAATGAAGGGCAGGAGGCAGAAGTGAAGGAACAGGAAACGAGTAAAGGAATTGGACTGGGTTCTGAACATGAACATGCTCCATACAAGCACACGTTGCTTTCCGTACTGAGAAAATTGAAAACGTAATATTAAGAGAAGAAAGGAGAAGCTTCCCACCCCAGAATGTATTTTGGTCATATGGTTTCTCCCAACAACTTCAAAACAGCTGTATTTCGGTTAATTGCTGCTCTTGTTCGTGGCTCTTCTCCCTGGCGCACTCATCACGTGGTTGCATGGCGGCTTCGCAATTACTCATCCCCTCCTCAGCATATCGATTATTTCCATCACAGCTCCAGTAGGTGTGTGTCATTCGGCAACAAGACAGAAACAATGCAGCTGCTCATCAACACTGCTACAGCGTCAAACAGGAAATAAAAGACCAAATTGAGAGCAACGATTATTGAAACCGATATACCCAGGATGGCAGCTTTCATACTGGGAGAAAATCAGGGGAAAATTGTGATTGCATAGACTGTCCATGTGTTAGACAAAGAACTTACCTCCTCACCTATTTCTTCCCACCCTGTACCATTTGTGCTATCATTTTATGCATTTGCTTTGCTTATGGAGATGATAAAAGAAATTAGGCTGTCTCTTGGTTTCCTCTTCTGCCAATAATTCAATTTTAGCCTGTCGACTGGTCTCATCCAGCAAATGTGTAGAACCACAGCTTTCTCTTAAATCTTGGGCTAAAAATCAAAATGAATTAAGATCGTGTGTCCTACAAGTAGGAAATGCATTTGAGAATAACATGAATCAAGGAGAGTCATCATTAAATAACAGACACTATTCTAAAAGCCACACACCTACATGAACATGTTTAACCCTTCCAGCTCTAATGGAGTGTCTGCTGCTCATTATAAGCATCTGGACACTGCAGCGCTGCACCTAAATTGCCAGATGTGACACAAGCAGGATGACAGGACTGGCTCAGAGGTTATATCTGTCCCTGAAGTCTCCTATGTGGTACTGCCTCTTCCCCATCCATACAGCTGAGCCTTTTGGAAAACTGCAAGAACCAGTACATTGCTGAAAAACCAGAACACAGATTATGAATCTAGCATGAGATGACTGGCCATTTTTTTTTTGCAAACATGATAGATAGATAGATAGATAGATAGATAGATAGATAGATAGATAGATAAGATAAGATATATAGATAGATTCTTTGCAACATATATATTCATATATGTATGACCACAGTTACCAGGCAAGCACAGAGCCATTGAGCTATAATCCCAGCCTTATGTTCTTAATATATTCTTTATATTCATCTTTGCAAAGTTCTTCAGTTATTTGCTTTAAATCAACTTATTAAATGTGAAATCACTGAGTGAACTTGTGTATGTACTGTTCAGATTCTTCATACATAGCAAAAGGAAAACTTTTTACTGTTACTTTATTCATTTTTATCTACACATAAAATGTCATGATAGGTTTGACATTTGTTTTAAAAACACTCTTGATAAATAAAATTAACCTGTTATTCAACAGTTAAAATTAACTAATCAACATTACAAATTCTATTTTATTTGTATTTACAAATCATTTGTATTTACAAATATGCCATCTTCTTCCAATTTTAATAAGTCAATTTTTAATTGGATGCATCTATTGTAGGTAGACAAAAGCAATACTTACATTGTTTTAATTATATAATCTGACAGCCTTGGTTTATTAATAGAGAAGGTTCATCCATTTTCATTTCCTATTACAGCTGACATATGGCCTTATTAAGTTTTCACTCATGTTTTGGAAACATTTTTCTCTCTTAGTTGTATTAGTTATGTTTATGTTTTCCAAAGTATCTTAAACTGACATTTCTCTAGTTATAAAAATTAACATTTCGAGTCTGCCATATTTTTTATTAACATTTTTTTCTTGTTTCAGAACTTTTATTTGTTTGTTTATTTATTTTTATGGCTGGCTCAGCCTGCCCTGAGGTCAGGGCTGGCTCAGCATGTGGTGCCGGGGATCGAACCGCGGTCCCTGCAGCCACCCAAGCTTTCCTAAGCAGGCACTTTAGACCACTGAGCCATCGGGCTGGGCCCCAGAGTCTGCCATATTTAAAAACAGCACAGTTTTGACTGCTACCCCTTTTTCCCTGATCTGGCTTCCCATTATTTTTATTTTTATTTTTTATTTTACTATTTTTACCTCAGTTATGCTTGTTTCCATGAAAGTTATTTTTAATTTTGAAAGAAAAAATAGTAAAAGTTTCAAAACAGGTTAGTAGGAGAGTTACAATAACTACTACATTGTATATTATTGTCTTCATAGTAGTTACAGAGTACAAGATATTGGCACCATAGCTTATCCAGACAGTATCAGCACAAACCTTTCTTTTCAATAAGCTAGGAGAAACTAGCTGTATATCTTAACTATGTTGTACAGAAATATATTTTTTCCTTTTCTGTTTCCCCTTTCCCCCATCACAGTTTATCTTTTGTTTTGAACAGTTTCTTCCTAATTCATATTATCTATTGTACATTTTTTATCTTATTTACTCTTTCCACTTCTCACACTAGGGAGACCATATGATGTTTAAGCATGTGCATCTGGTTCACTTCACTTATGAATATAGTCCTTTTTATTATTCATTTTTTTTACTTTTAATAAGAAATAACAATGGGACAGTTTCACAACACGTTAGTAGGGCAACCACAATAATTAATACAGTGCATATTGTTGTCTTCATAGTAGCTATTCCAAGTACAAGATGCAGACATGATAATTTTTGAAAGACTATCGGTTTCAAATATTTCTTCTCATTGAACTAAGAGGAAGTAGTTGTATACATAGAACAATATTCCACAATAGTAGTGGGTTATCGGCAGAGCTGGCAATGTCAGAAGCTGTTGACTTGAGCCTTTTACAGCTCAGTATACTAATCTGGCTTTACTTTTAATGCCTCCTGGTTAAACTTTTCTGCCAGGTGATTAAGGCCAAGTTAAAGCAAGACCTATATAACAAACATGTAACTTTTATAAATGACAAGGTCAGTCACATCCCCTCAGGATTTATCTTGAAACCATATACAGCATTTTGTAGAAATTTTGTCAGTGTCAGCTCTCTGGATGAGTCACAGCCATTGCTTGACCAGTTTGCTCTCTATGAAAGCCTGAGAGAATGTTTTCTCTCTAGATGACTCTCCTTAGGCATACTATACATCGTTGATCCCTTTCCTCTGTGGCGCCATAATTTCCTTGGACAGAAAATTTAGGACTTCACTAAGTTATAGGATGTTACAGTACAGGTTCACTTATGTCCAGAGTCCTCATTGACCTTAAAGACCTAGGGCCAAAATATTGGCTATCCTTGTAGTCCTTCTTTTTCTCTAAATGTTGGTCTGCAAGCTTAAGTTCTTAAGCCTCCAGAAGTGAAGCTTAGTGATGCTATTACTCTATAACATAGGTACTTGAGTTCAACAACACTGTCTTTCTAAATTTTAAATGCCTTATACTTAACATGGAACCACTATTTTTTATCATTGATATTCTAATAACTCCCTATAGAATGTAATTTTATAAAACTGTTTCACTTTTTTACACAGAAATTTAGAAGTCTAAGCATATACTAAATTATAGCAGGTCAATCCTATGGCATTTTTCCTTGTCTTATATTATCTTTAATTATCCTTTTTTTCTTTTTTTTTTTAAGACAAACATCTACTCAAAAGAGAGTATAGCAATATTGAAACTATATTGGAGGCAGCACACATCTAAAAGACCAGAATGACAAGCATTCCAAGAATGGTTTTGGTCTTACACATTGCTACTCTGAGTGTCAAAAAACCTGTTAGAGATTCTTAGGACCACTGTCTAATTCATCCTGTGCACATAAGTGCATCATTTGGCCCCTGCCATGTATGGATATAGTCTTGAATTACATCGATTTACCCTTCTTTATGGCAGAGTAATATGTATTTATATATAATATATATAATGCACATAATATATATTATGTTATAGTGAAATACACAATATATAACATTATATAATATAATATATAATTAATAATTATATATCAATTTATGTATATTTATATATAATCTTTTTATCCATTATTTTGTTGATAGGAATTATGGAAAATGCATTTATTTATTTATTTATTTATTTATTTATTTATTTATTTTGGCAGGACTGGGGTTCAGACTCACAATCTTGCACTTTACCAGGCAGGTGTTTGTGCCACAGAGCTATCTTCCCTGGCCTAAAATGGGGATTTCTTTCTTTCTTTCTTTCTTTTTTTCAATAATTGTTGGCTCAGCCTGCCCTGGGGGTGGGGCTGGCACAGCATGTGGTGCCAGGATCGAACTGAGGTCCCTACAGTTGCTTAAGCTTGCCTAAGGAGGCTCTTTAGACTGCTGAGCTATCTGGCTGGCCCCTGTTGATAGGAATTATGGTTGTTTTCAAGATCTAGTTATTATAAATCATTTTGCTATAAACATGGGTGCACATATATCACTGTGGTATGCTTTTAATTCCTCTGAAGAAATGCCCAGAAGGGAAATAGATGAATCGAATGGGCCCTCTAGTCCTACTCCTTTGAGGATTCTGGACACTGATTTCCACAGTGACTGTGCCCATCTACATTCCCACCATCAGTGGAGAAGGGTTTCTTTTTCCTCACAACCCCCCCCCCAAAGTATTTGTTATCCATTGATATTTTCATGAGACATTCTTTCCTGGGGGAAATAGAATAGCTCTGTGACCTTGAATTTCTGAACCTGTCTGTGCTTTAGTTTTCTCATCTGTAAAATGCAAACAGTAATAGTTACTATTCTATAAAAATGAATAAAAATTCAATGTTACTACACACTGATCACATAGCTACACTCAAAACTTGTTAGCTATGCTCTAAATTCTCTACTGTACTTTCTTTTTTAACAATTATTTTTAATTATACGTTCTCATCTTTACTTTATTCTACTTGATTGATTGATGGACTGATTGACTGATTGATTTGGTACAGGCTCTCCCTACACAGTTCCAGCTCAGATTCACAGGACCCTCTTAGCCTCCCCAGCACTGGGATTACAGGTGTGTGCCACCCAGTCTGGTTTTGGGCCAGGCACCAGGGATCAACCTGGGTCTTTGCACTCACCAAGCAGGCGCTTAGACCACAGAGTTATCTCCCCAGCCCTCTACTGTTTTCTAATAGTCTGTTCTGTATTCATGATTTCTTCTCTCAACTCTCAAATTTAACTGAAGATATAAGATAACTGCCAGATTTCTTGATCTTATAGAATCTTGGTTTCTGAAATGCGCTCTTTTTCAGATGTGCAGGAACACATTTTTTCTTTCTGGTTTTATTACTTTTTCCAAATAGCACATATTTTTGCTATTTTATATTTAAATTCAGTACAATTTATTAAGTAAAACATTTTCAAAAAAAATCAAGTAGATTTCCTTTGTCTACTCCATACTTAAGTACTAGACCTTTCTTACTTAGATCCATATCTGAAATGTAGGTTAGACACCATCTCCCTATAACTTCTAGCAGCCCAACATCATTTCTGATGTGAAGGTTTCTTCTTGCACCCCTTACAGGGTCCCCAGCACACTAAAGCAGCCCAGTACATAAAAACCACATTCCCCAACATGCACTGCAACAATCATCTATCTTCCAGTCTCTGCATTAAAAGTAGCACTAGACCTAGTAGTGCTAAGAGGTAGGGCCTTTTGGAAAGTGATGAAAGTGATGGGATTTTCATATCTTATAAAAGAGGCTGAGGAAGCTACTTTGTCATGTAGTATAAAGCAAAAAGACACAGAAGAACAAGCCCTTACCAGATGCCAGATCTGCTACCTTCTTATTCTTGGACTTCCCAGACTCAAGAATTGTAAGCAGTAGGTTCCTGCTATTTAATAAGTTAGCCAGCCTGTGCTATTTTGTATAACAGCACAAATAGATTGTAACGATTACCCACTATGTGCCAACAAGAGATTTTCTATCTTAAATCTCTTTGAGATACTCTTCAAGATATGTGTTACTACATGTATTATAAATTAGGAAACTCAAACTTAAAAAGAACATAACAGTGCAAAAGCTTATGTATCAAATGGAAGAGGTTAGATTCTAACCCAGGATAATCTATTTTTTTTTTCCCTATACCAAGAAATAGGACTTTGTCTACTCATCCTCTTCTAATGCTGTTTCTTTCTAGTAATCTTCTGCGTGAATAAATGTAAAAAGATACAGAGATAGAATTTGTGTTGTTGGTGTCTCGACAGTCATCAGTGATACAGAAAGGAATATCTGGCCCCGGTTCCTAAGACAATGCATATTTTAAGAAGAATCATGGTATTTTCCTAGTGTTTTTTCAATAGCATCTGTTTCATGAGACCTTAAAGTTATAAATGTGTCCGAGAAGGAAAATGAGCTGGTGATTTTAATGCATCTGTAAGCTTTTCTTCTATATTCTTCTTAAGTGGTGAAATATGTTTTAAGGAGTTTCTTTTGCATTTTCATAGTCATTTTGATGCAAAGTTGGACAAGGACATGTCACAGGCTGCTAATCTAATACTAATTTTAAGCACTGCAATTTTCTATAATCAGTCTCGATTAGGAGGCCTATGAGAATCATTGAGATACATGGTACATGCTACTTTCCCACACACATGATAGAAATATTAACTAGAAATTTATGAAATTGAATAAGAAGTGTTAGCTCCAAGTATTTATCCACAGGGTTTTTTTAGAATTTTTTTTTTTCTTGTTTCACAGCCTTTTTTTGTTTATTCACTCATTTTTATGGCCGGCTCAGCTTGCCCCAAGGGCAGGGCTGGCGCAGCATGTGGTGCTGGGGATCAAACCGCGGTCCCTGAAGCCACCCAAGTTTTCCCAAGCAGGCGCTTTAGACCACTGAGCCATCCCACTGGGCCCCTATCCACAGTTTTTTAAGAACCCTGTGTATTAGTTTGAGGTAAACATCTTCTCCAGCTAGAAGGAATGGTCACTCAAATTATGTCATTTAAGATGAGAGGGCACTTAGTGTGACTCTGCTGTTTTGTATTTAATGGTCATTATCATTTTTATTTATTATGACTTTTCCTAATCTACTTGAATCAAGGAATTTCAAAAAATAAAATAACTTTATCCATGTTCACTATTCCTTTTCACATGTAGATATAGTGCATGTGAATATAGTCTACATGTGAATATATTTCCTAGAGAAATTGTTAATAAAAAGAATACTAAGGGAATAAAATATAATCTATGTTGTAAACTAACAACTTAGACTATTAGGTGATGATACTCATTGATTAATGAACTAAGTATAGTGAGCAAAAGAATGCATTTTACTTCACAGTTGGACACTTAAGCACCCTCTGTGAAAGAATATTCTCTAAAAAGTTTTGACTTGCTTCTTCCATAACAAAAGCACACTATTTTGTTTCTAGGGGTCATTAAATCTGTCCTTCATGCTCTTACTGGTCATAATTTTGTTGTTGCATCTACAAGTTACTAAAAATATTTCTAGGAATTAGCACAAGGTTGCAACAGACCCTGAGAGTTGAAATCCTACACTCCAAAAACTTCTGTCAGTTGTGAAAGCACCCATCCTCGCTGAGTCAGTCACTCATGTGCCCATCTCCCAGGGAGCCGTGATCACTCTGTGCCAAATTTGGCAGGTGTTGTTATCCTATTCCAAAGTAGAGAGAGGACCTCTCCAAAAATATCTATCTTCCTTATTCACAAGGGCAACATATTATTCTGGGAGTGAATGCCTTATTACCAACAATAGGATATGTGTATATTTGTTTATCTTTGTACAATTTCTTTTTCCAAAAGCCTATTTGTGTTTATGCCAGGCTGTAGGGTGGTGCATCCAATCCACTGCCTGAAGCTTAGTACCCATTAGATGCAGCAGGCATGAACCGTTCAGCAAAGCCATTTGGACTCTCAGAAACTGGATTGTGAAATGACAATTGATGCCCAAAATGGTTGGTTTACTTATTTTTAAGTACCAGTAGTATATTTTTCTACAGGTCCATTTATTTTCGTAATGCTCATATTTATCTAGATATTTCAAGTAGTCTTCACAAGCACAGTTTTCTCTGCCAATGCAGCCCCTCTGCCATCCACCATTTTTCCCCTGTATATATCTCACTGTCTCTGATCAAGTCATCTCTGTACCTCAGGTGAGCTCCTTATCAGTTTACAATACACAATTTCCCTAATATTGCATATAGTAAGAACTTAATGAATAATTCACTATTCGGTGAGCACATTTTACAATGTATCCATCAAAACTCAGTACAAGATTTTGTCTTTGCTGCCCTTGAGGCAATCTATACAGCCCTTTGATCCTCTTCCAATTGGCACTTCATAAATACACATTTACTTAGGGGTGCAAGCTACTCTTTGGTGATATAGTCTAAGTGCTGATCTGGTATAAGGTTATTATAACAGCACTAGCAAGTAATATTATGGCAGAGAAATATATAAATTTTATTATGTCTAGAGCTTCCTTCAATTTGTCCAAAAGTGCAAAAAAATTTCAAGGAAAAAGTGTTGTTTCATAAAACCACCTGTAGCAAGCCTTCTTTGTATTTTACTATTGTACAAAGTAAAAACATATATCAATATCTTGCTCTAAGTTCTCAATACTTAAAGAACTTAATAAAAGCTTTATAAAGTGGAGTCGAGCATTCCCATTTTTTTTCTGCTATAACAGGAAGCCACTGAATATTTTCACCAGAGCAAGACTCTTTAAAGCTAACAGGGAATGCAAAATAGAGAACATATTTCAGAGGAAGAGAAAATTGCAGAAGAAGGCTAAAGAGCTGTCCACCTGAAGATTCTGTGGACCATATTCTTCTTTACTAAGGCAATGTTGTAAAATGACTTTAAAAATGTAAAGCATTTCACTATATTCATAAGTGAAATAAATAAGAACAGCATGTGTAAACATCCTATTGTCTCCCTAGTATAAGAACCTGAAAGAGTAAATAAAATCTGAAACGTACAATAGATACTGTGAAAGGGAAAGAAACTGTAAAAAGGGAAGAAACAACTGGGATAAGGCAAAAGAGAAAAAAAGAAGGGGAAAAGAAATATCTATGTATTTACACAGGATAGCATGGACTATTGTATTGCTAATTTGTGCTGTTTTAATGAAAGAAGTTAATGCTTATTTTTTTCTCTTTTTAAAAAAATTTTTATAATTTTGACCAATTTTGCATACTCATATCTGGTAATCTGAACAACTAGTTTGAAGACAACAATATGCAATTTAACAACCATTGTCGAGTTTCATTTTTCTTAGTGAAATTATGTATAATTTTTAATGCTTTTTTACTATCTCCATTCTCTTTAAAAAATAAAAGCTAAATTTATATAGAGATATTTAAACATATGCACATACATATGTAGATAATTATAGTCTCAAATGTGTCTTTTTCAGTGCAGCCTTGGTAAAGGTTATGAAGGTTGGATCTATGAGCACAGAAATCTCAGCATTCCTGTGAGCCTGTAGATGAGAAAGCTGACGCATGTCTATATGGATCTGAAAGAGCAGATAAGGAACTGCGGATATGGCTCAGAGGTAGAGCAGTAGAGCACTTACTTGCCCAGTGCATGCAGAACCCTGAGCTCAACTCTCAGAAGCACAAAGATATGAAAAATAAAAGAGCAGGTGGGTTGGTCCTACCAAGTCCTGATAGCTCTCTTATGTCACTGCATTGATGGGGTTTAGGATCATTCTTCTTGTACTGGGCGAAGTTGCTCAGAAGCACACTTGGAAGTATGTTGACATTTTCCCTTAGACCAGTGGTTCTCAACCTGTGGGTCCCGACTCCGGCAGAGGATCGAATGAATACATAATGTATATCAGATATTTACATTCTGAATCATAACTGTAGCAAAATTACAGTTTTGAAGTAGTCATCAAAATCATTTTTTGGTTTGGGTCACCACAACATGAGGAACTGTATTTGCAGGGTCACAGCATTAGAAAGGTTGAGAACCACTGCCTCAGACTATGCCAAGCTGAGAAAGCAATTAGAGTCCATAGAGGTATTTTCATCTCACACATTCAGTATTCTCAAAACTGAAAATGTAAGAGCTACTTCTGCGCAAGAACAGATTCTTCTGAGGCCATGAAGCTATTCCTTCAACATCTCCTATCACCTACCTATCTCTAAATTGTAATATATATATGCATATATTTTATATAAAATTAAGAGAACAGCAAATAGTATTCATTGTTCCTCTCTGTACCAAGCTCTGGGAGTTATTTCATATTTTATATTTTTTCTTCCATCAAATCAGCAAGGTAGTTAAGACCACCTCATTTAATAGAACAGGACACCGAAGCCCAGAAAACACAATGACATGGTTCTAATGTGGGTGGAGCCTAATTTTAATTTAAAGCTCACATTTTAAAGAGCTAAATGTATAACTTGGCCTTGATTTCTCTAAAATAAAGAAAAGCTGAGTAATACCCTACTTTATTTGTGTTTGTAAAAATGTGAGGGGGTAGGGCAGAAGAGAGAGAGAGAGAGACCCCATGCTCATGGTAAAAGTTTAAATAATGCAAGAAATGTTCATACCACTTGAACTTGGGTGAAAATCCCCAAGCTTCAGATCTATGCAGGTTCTTATGTTATTTCTGTGTACTTTGATCCCTCGGCAGGAATTCTTTTCTAGGTCTATTCACAATCTGTTCTCTTTCTGCTAAGGTCAAAAATATCCTACAATTCTTATACTAGAACTCAATGTTTCCCAGGCATCCTGCCCCGAACACTCCATATTCTGTGCCCTGGTCTCCACTCACTTCCCCTTGATCCCATGCAGGACCCAAACCACAGAACAGATCTGCCCAACATTGACCTGGGCAGAAAACCACAGAAACTCCCCTTTGTTACCCACAGACCAGGTAGCCCTGCCAAGATTAGCTTTCCCTCAACTGTTCCACCCCACAAACACCCTCCCCACCCCTTGAAATTCCTGTGCTTTGCCTTGTTTGCTGTTTCCTTGGTCTGTTAGACAGCCAGCCCACTTGTTCCTACCTCCAATAAATCTTTTCACATCAGAATGCCTGGTCTGGTCAACTGCATGGGTTCATACCTAACACTTCTTAGTCCAGATTTTCTTCAAAGCTTTTTATACATCCCTCATCTTGCCCTCCAGCCTTCCCTAACCAGAAGAAATCACTCCCTCCTCCACCTCTATAGACCTTCACTTGGTTGCCTGAAAGAACTCCACTGTGGTTCAGTGTCTTTCTCTCATCCAGTGAATTCTAAGCTCCACTAAGTTAGGGGCAAGATTTTATTCATGCTGTGCAATTTACAGCATACCCTCACAGCAGAGAACAATTCATTATTTCTATCATGACACAGAGTGGCAGCACAATCCAGCAGCTAGGAGGACAGAGACTGGAGCCAGGTTTCCATGTATTTCCTTATTCTTCTGCTTTCTCATCTGTAAAATGGGTAAAATGGTTGGACCCATTTCATTCTGCAAGCTCATCAGACTTTAATAAGACAGTTTACAAAGAACTTAGATGAGTGCCTGGCACTAAAATAAATGTTTATGTAACAGTAAATATTGTTCCAAACTAGATACATGCTACAACACTCAAGAGAGAAGAAAACATACCTAGTCACACTCCTGAGACTGCTTTTTTCCTCCATTTGTTTTCACCAGGTATTTGTATGGTTAGTAATATGGACAGCTGATATTGCTCCTTGTACTAAGAATGGGAATTTGGTAGCTGGAGGTGATCTTAGGGGTCACTGAGGTCAAGCTCCTCATTTAATGGTTGAAGAGACCAAAGCGAAGTGGCCTTCTGAAGGCAGAAGGCTTTCACAGTGGTGCTTCCCTTTCCAACTCTCTGCTCTTTCCACACATTTTCAGGTGACACCAAAAAGCTGGAGTGTCACTAAAATTACTGAGGAAAAAATGCCAACAAAACTTGTCTAGCATTAGGCTGAAGCTGAGTAAGCAACTGTTCTCATGCCAAACAGATCTCATTATTTCCTACCCAAAGTTGAATTCAACTCCTTACAGTGAACTACTGTGCCCTTCTCAGATAAAATTATCATGAGTACCACAAAAAGCCTCTAATTGCTTAATGAGTGGCAGGAAGAATTATACAATGCTAAATTGCTTTCGTGTCATCTAGGGAGAATTTCTTCAATTTTATGCTTTCTGTAAGAGAGTAGAGATAATTGCTAGGATTACAACAAACTGGGAGATACTGTGGAATAAAATGCAAAATGTGTGTGTGTTTTCAGGGTTAAAAATGACATGGCAGGGCCCGGCAGGATGGCTCTGTGGTCTAAAGCGCCTGCTTGGGGAAGCTTGGGCGGCTTCAGGGACCACTGTTCGATCCCTGGCACCACATGCTGCGCCAGCCCTGCCCTCGGGGTGGGCTGAGCCAGCCATAAAAATGAGTGAATAAACAAACAAAGGTTCCGAAACAAACAAAAAAATAAATAAATAAATAATTTTTTAAAAAAATGACATGGCAAAGACATTTCTCACTTCTGAGGATGCTTCTGACTACAACTCCACCCTCTGGAAATCAAGTTCTCATTCTTCTGCCCCTAGGGATACTTCATAGGATATTTGAGATGCAGTATAATAATGACACCTAAGGTTATTTAATGGGAATATGTAGAAAATGCCTGAAAGCATGTGAATGCTTATGCCTGCCTAAGGGCCCATGGGAGGCTTCACAGAAGTGCCTCGCTTGTGTTAACTACTTTTTCTTTGCTGAAACAAATGACCTGACAACCACACACTAAAAAAGTTTATTTTGGCTCTCAGTTTACAGAAGTTCAGTTCATAGAAGGCTGGTTTCAAGGCAGGGCAACATGGGAGAAGGGCATGACGGGAAAAACAGCTGATGGTATGGCAGGCAGGATGTGGAGAGGGATCAACATATGCACCCTCCCAAGACATGCACCCAGCAACCCACTGCCTCCCGCCAGCCTTCACCACCCAATGTGACACCCACCATAACCCCATCAGTGGATTAATTCAGCAATGAGTATCACACCCATGATCCAGTCAACTCCCCAAAGCCCCACCTATGAGTGCAGGAGGCTTTGAAGAAACACTTAGGTATAATACATAACTGTAGGTATAACAAATAACTGTAATTAGGTTAATTTTTTATGTATTTTAGCACAAGACCTTAAAGGGTCTCACTATACAGCTTGGACTCCTAGTGATCCTTCTGTTTTCAGCCTCTCAAACACTGGGATGACAGGTGTGCATCACCACACCCAGTCTCAGTTGGCATCTCAGGGAGCCCCAGGGGGCTGGGCCTGCACACACCAGGGATCCAACCCCGTTCCCTGCACCTGACTAAGCAGGCACTCTAGTCTGCTAAGCTATCTGGCCAGCCCTAGGTTAATACTTTAAACATGCAACATTACTAACATTTGTACTTAACCTAGTTAAAGTCACAGTTTTCAGACTGTATCACCTACCAAACATTTATAGCATTTGATATTTGTCAGGCACTCTTCTATACAAGCGCCTGATCAAGTGCTACTCAAATATATTTTATATTTGAAATGGATGTGTGACTTGATAAATAACTGACGTACAAGAGAGCAGATTCTTCCTGATGCAAATATTTTCTTCTGGCTATATCCCAAATCTACTCTGTATTTTAATTCTAGCAGAATTCCATCAGAATTCTACTTCCATCAGACTAACATATAGCCAGTACCATATACACGGATACAAACTACCAAGGATAAAAATATTAAAACAACACCAAACAATCAATGCATCTGAACAAAACATATACAGATATTTTCATTGTTATTCTTTTTTTTTTTTTTTTTTTTTTTGGTCTTTTTGAGACAGGGTCTCACTATGCAGTTCAGACTGGCCTTGTGCTCACTTTTGTAGCCCAGGCTACATCGAACTCACATCGATCCTCCTGCCTCAGCCTCCCCAAGTGCTGGGATTACAGGTGTGCCACCATGCCCAGCTCATTGTTATTCTTTAAACAACAAAGTATAACAACTATTAACATAACACTCATACTGTATTAAGTGTCCTAAGTAGCAAAGAGATAGACAGGAGTATGAGTGTAGGTTATGTGAAAATATTACACTATTTTGTGTAAGAAACTGGTGCATCCTTGAATTTTTGGTATCAAAAGGGCAGGGGGAGATACTGGAATGATCCCCTATGAATTCCCACAAAACCTTATACTAAGTAAATGTGTGTGAACAGGAAGATCACAGTACTAAAGGTGTAGCTTATGGTATAGCACCTACCTAGCATAAGTGAGGCCCTGCAATCGATGCCCCAACACCACAAGGAAGAAGAAAATGCCTTTGGATTTGCTCTTGGAACCAGCTCCCTACTGCCTGTTTTTTAAACCAACTCTTATGGATTAAGCTAATTTAAGTTATTTCCAAATACTAATAAAGACTTTTGCTTCTGCAGGGTTGTTTTCTAAAAATATAGGAATTCTAGATCCAGAACACATAGTTAAGGTAATGCCAAGTGGGAGCCTAGGGAGTCCAATATGTAGAAATGCAGTCTGAACTCAATGCATTGCATGCTTGATGCTTCCAAAGATGGTTTTCGAATAGACAAGGACCCTCATAAGGACAAGAGAGGAATTCTCAGGCTTTAATTCATGTGTCCCTCCCTTATCCCCTATTCTTTACACAAATGCCAAGTGCACTTTTTTGCCTGTCTGTCTCCCTATTTGGTTTTTGGTTTTTGAGATCAGGCCTAGCTTCACGGCGTAGGCTAGAGTGAACTCACTACGCTAATCAGGCTGGCCTCCAACTTGCCTCAGCCTCCTGAGCACTGGGATTACAGGCGTGTGCCACCATGTCCAGTTGTTAACAGTAGAATGGCATGATGTTTTTAGGGACAAAAAATAGTCCTTAAGGACAAAAATACCCACCAATCCATAACCCATATAAAAAATAAACCCCTTAAAGCACCTTATCTCAACATAGAGACCCTCCTGAGGCACTTGTATGGTAGTGAAAATATAAACTTTAAATAAAGGACTTAATATTCCCTATTAAAATTAAAGAGGCTGGGGAGATAGCTCAGTGGAATAAGTGCTTGCCTGGGAAGCACAAGGTCCTGAGTTCAATCTCTGGTACCACCAAAAAATAAAAATAAAATAAATTAAAATAAAAGTAAAGAGGTATTTGTAGAAAAATGAATGCACCATGAAACTCTAATGTTGAATAAAGTAAATCATACACACAAGCTTGAAAATTATATAGTTTCTTTTAAATGAAAAAGTTAACAGGAGAAAAGACAGAGAAAAAGCTACTATGATGGGGCCCGGAGGAATGGCTCAGTGGTCTAAAGCGCCTGCCTGGGAAAGCTTGGGCGGCTTCAGGGACCGCGGTTCGATCCCCGGCACCACATGCTGCGCCAGCCCTCGGGGTGGGCTGAGCCGGCCATAAAAATGAGTGAATAAACAAATAAAGGCTCTGAAACAAGAAAAAAATAAATAAATAAAATTTTAAAAAAAAAAAAAAAGCTACTATGATGTAAGTATATTCCTGCTGTTGTTTTCTGGTTTCACTCAGATAATGTATGAGAGCTCACATCCTGGAATTTCTGTTTCTTTGCATATGTTAAGGTCTCTATTGTTGCTATTAGTGTGATCTGTTTTGAATTTTTTTAACAAATTCCCAAAACAACAACAAAAACCAGGATTAAAAAAATTATATTTGGGGGCTGGGGAGATAGCTCCGAGGCACAAGTGCCTGCTGGGCAAGTGCAAGGTCGTGAGTTCAAACCCTTGTCCCACAAAAAAAAAAAAAAAAAAAAAAAATTATATTTTACATATTAATTTTATACTCATATAACTTGGAGAATGCTGTTATTACTTATTTATTAATTCAATTGGTTTTGTATGTCAATATTCATGTAATCCAATAACAACCATTTTTTCCTTTTTCAGTGTTTTAACCTATTGCTTCTTTTTCATATTTTATTTTGTTGGCAAGAACTTCCAGAAAAATGGTGAACAGTATTGAGAGTAGTAGGCATCTCCATCTGATTTCTGAATTTTTGATGCTACTCCTTTCAATGTCTCTGTCCCTGAAAATCTTATTAAGGTTGGGGTTGTATATGGTTTTTGAAGCTCTGTATTTCAAAAATTACCAATAAATATAGAATTTAATTAAAAATAAAAAGATCCTCCCTCTTTTTCTTGGGGAACCTCTTTCATTTTTCTTTTTCAGCCTCAGGTTGTTTGTACACAGAGCACAGGAGGACACCAGTCCCCCATGGATGGCACCCCAGGGGTCACACCAGTCCTTCTATTTTCACATCAGCAGATAGAGAAGTTTTTACTGTGGATCCTTCACGGGAGCCTAGGCACCTTTGGGGACCTAGGCACCTTTGGGGGCCTGGGCACTTTTGGAGGCCTGGGCACCTTTGGGAGCCTGGCCTGGAGCAGAAGCTGGAGCCTGGACCTTGGATGCAGCCTGGGCCTTTGGTGGCAAGGCCTGCAAGCCTTGGCAATGCAGACACAGATATGCTTCCCAACCCTGAGGTGGGCAACACAGGCAAGTCGAGTGAGCCTGCAGTTTACTCCCTTTGGAATGATCTTGGGTTTGACCTCCTTAGGCTTGACCAGAGCCTTGACAGCCTCCGTGCATACACTCATAGCCTTGGCATTGTTTGCTTGCATCTTCTTGAAGCCCTTCTTGTTGTGCTTCTTGGAAAAATACATGTTCCTAAGGAACTTGGGATCTACCCCCTTGTTATGGTTTATGTCTAGTTGTCCCCCCAAAGCCTCATGGAGTCATGGGCAGGGACTTCCAGAGTTTGAGACTTGAGTGATGATCCACTGGGATTATGAGTTTCACTACTGTTGGGATTATGGTCTGAGTAGTGCTGAGGCTATGGGTGTGGCCTGAGGCTAATAGTCTAAGGCAGAGAGCCTGACGTAATTTAAAGAGACCGACTAGAGCTGTTGCTCTTTGCTGCCCTGGTTGATTGATTGCCTCTGTCGCGATGGTTGCTGTTCCGCCATCATGAACTGGATGCTCTCTGCCCTGTTACACTCAGCCTTGAGCCAGCTAAATATGGACTGAAACCTCCAGTAACTGTAAGCTAAATAAACCTTTCCTTCCTTCATTTTGAGTGTTGGGTATTTGTCCCAGCAACGAGTAAAAAGTAACTAAGATATCCCTTTAGAGACGCTTATCTTTGTGACTGAAGTTTCTTGATGCCATTTCTGTGCCATTTCCGGTACTGATTGTGCATAGTGTGGTTCTTGGACTTGGCCATAACTGCACTGTAAACTGCGGCTGGCAAGCTCCTGGAAGTAGAAGCTGGAGCAACTCTTTAAAATAAAAAAAGAAAGAACTTTATCAGTATTCTCTCCAACCTTTGAAATGTATATAAATTTTCTTTTTCAAAAACAGTTAGGCCATTTGTTAGTTATATGACAGAAAACTCTTTGAAGACCTGGAGCCATGCCTTCTAGGGAAACAGTGACCCCTCTCCAATTTCCAATGGGAGGGAAAGAGCCTAACTGGACTGAGCATCTTGTTACAAGCTGCAAAATTCCCTCCTATCGTAAAGGTTTAAGAAGTTTGTTTTTAATTTAGGTAAAAAACCAATTTAGCAGATGATTACCAGGAGATGTTAGAATCAACTACATGTAACAAATGGTGCTATCAAGTTCTCTTACCTGAGGACAGTTACTGTTTATCTTGAGAACATGTATGAAACAGGTTTTATCTGCCTGACTGTACAAAAAGGGTGAGATTTTTTCTACCTCCACTGTCTCTTAGCAGATTGTCTGTGATGTCTATCACATTCTGATCCAATACTTAAGAATTAAACTGGTGTTCTTTCTCTTAAAATCTTCCCATAGAGGATTTCTTGGATTGGAAGATTCTGTTTTTAATTATATTTGCCTGGCATGATGGCCATTTGGAAGTTATCTTTCAATTTTTAATTATTCCATTATTCATATTTTTTCAACTTCCATTTGTAGGTACTCTAAGCACATGTTTAGGGCCAACCCTGACTGCTCCCCATTGTTTGGCAAGAAAATCCACCTGCCATCTCAGCAAAATCTGAGATAAGGTAGTAACTGCCAATCGTCACAGACATAAACCATGGCGGTTCACCTTCAAAAACACACATGCAGTCCAGACCAAAAAGAGAGGAAAACCAGTGTGGGCTCTCTTGGGAAAATGATTCTTGTTTTGCCTTCTTTCCTTTGAAAAATGTGATGCATAGCTGGGAAAAGGCCATTTTCATAAATGTTTCATTCTTCCTCCTCCAGGCACAGCCTCACTGAAGCATGAATTATAACCAGCATGCCTGGCTAGCATCCTGTGAGCACATTCTTTCTCACTTGCGGTCACAGTTGTGCCTCCTGTGGGATAGGCTGGGTAAAAGGAACTTATAGCCAGAAAATATTGGGGCCTTCTTTATCTTCTAACCAATCCCTGGCCTTTGAGTTCAGTGGGCACTTTATTTATGCTCTTCTCTCAAGAAAAAGATGAATGAGATATTCCTTCCTTCCCACTTGCTTGTCAAAGTAGGGAAATCCTAGTGCAGCTGACTTCTTCCTTTTAAGATTCCTCTCATTCTAACTCCATTTGCTTTGTGTCATATTTGAACAAGAAGCTTGTCAGTCTTCTTATAAAACAGCACACAACTAACCTGCCAACTGAATGATGCTCTTCATTCATAACTAATGCTGTGAGGAAAATCTGTTTGTAGACAATTCCTCCTACCGCTGTAACTGTACAGTGCTATAGGAAACAAGCAGAGAAAAAAACATGAAGCGGCTCCAAACACATTCCCCTGACAGAGTCATCCATCTCACCTGGGATTCCTCTCACTTGTACATTCCTCCTCAGTAGCACAAAGCATCCATATTATTATTATTATTATTATTATTATTATTATTATTAGGAATCAAACTCTGGACCTTGTGCTTGCCAGGCAGGCACTGTGCCACTGAGCTACATCCTTGACACTATTGCACTTCTTAAAAGGTCTTCAGAAAATACTTTCATTGAACTTATAAAGGTAGAAGTCACTGAGGTGGAAGAAATAGGTCATCTAAATTGAAATCCTCGATATAAAAGAAAGTAAAATGTGTGAGCCTTGCACATATTGTACTTTTGAGCATTCCACTTCTCCTGGAGCCCTCTGCTCAGGAAATGGTCCCTTTACCAGCTCTGTCACTCAGCTCAAAACATTCTCTTTCTTACTTCTGTCACCAATACATCAAATTCTATTTTCCCAAATATATCTTAAGTATGTTCCCTCATGCTAATTCCGTTGTCAATTTCTTCATCCACTTCAACATTAGTTCTCTGTGACCATGATTCTGCAGGGCTCCCAGGCCAGTAACACAGCCATCAACTGAGACAATCTTACCCATATCCTACGACTTTGCAGGATACTGAGATTAGAGGGGGCAGACTAATTATCTGGTGGAAGAAATTTCAAGACACTTCAAAATTTAGAGTGTGGTGTAAGTACTGCCAGCTGCTCTTAGCCAGATTTATAGTGAGAATCAGAACAAAAGGCAAAATCAAAACTTTCTGGAGCCAGGCATGGTGATGCACGCCTGTAATCCCAGCACTTGGGAGGCTGAGGCAGGAGGATCGATGCAAGTTCGAGACCAGCCTGGGCCACAAAAGTGAGTCCAAGGCCAGCCTGAACTGCATAGTGAGACCCTGACTCAAAAAGACCAAAACAAAAAATTAAATAAATAAAACTTTCTGGAAACATAAAATTTTGGCCAGGAACACCATGTGTAAACTTGAGTCCAAAGGAGCTGTGGCTGCTGAAGAGATTAGAGCCATTAAAAAGAAAACAAATGCTTTGTATGGGAACTAAAAGAAAAAGTCCTTCAGAACATCTTGAAAATCTGTAAGACTCCCACCTATAACAGCTTCAAAGGTATAAATCCTTCATTGGAGAAGTGTTCCTGCTCAAGGACAGCTTCCCAGGGAACTGGTTCCCCAGGATCCACTTCCCTGTGCTCGGCCACCCACAGTCAGAGTCCACTGTATCCATGGACCACAGTGGCCTGAGTGCTGCATCTGCTGACAGTGGATCTTGATGTTGTCCACATGGTACTGTTTATCAAAATGAAGAATGCAATATTGTAGGGTCAGGGTGCTTCTACCCTGATTTTAGAGACAGCCTGGGAGGCCAGCTAAGGAGCCTCGGAAAGGACAGGGTATGAAGCTAAAGAAACCCAGTGAAGGCCTCAAGAAGACAGAGATGGGTCAATTCGATAACTCAGCAGACTGAAGAGCCTGCTTAGGCAGAGTCCAGCAGCCAGGTTCGATCCCCAGCATGCTGTGCCAGCCCCGCCCCCAGGGCATGGTGGCGCACCTGTAATCCCAGCACTTGGGACCTTGTAAACAGGAGTATCACTACAAGTCTGATCTATGCAGTGAGACTCTGTAGACCCTATACTAAATACAGAAAAACAAAACTAAACAAAGTCAGAGGTGTCAGGAATGTGGAACCTCTGCCAAGAGAAGCTGTAGGCCAGTCAAAAAAAAAAAAAAAGAGGTCATGTAAATTGCAACCCACCAAGCCACAGAGGTGGGGCCACCCAACTCCCCTGAAACTCACATCTTACCAGCATGTGCCCCAGACAAGAAGCTCTTATACTTAAGAGCTGCTTTGCCAGATTTCAGTCTTGCTTTAGTCCCATTCTTTTCTCTCCCCATATTCCTCCATCTTGGAATTTGAAATGCTTTCACTGTGCCATTGTACCTTGGGATTGCATAACTTGTTGAAGGCTTTGTTTTTGCTTTTTTAATATTTATAGGCTTCACAGTTTGGAGTTTACTGTGAGTCTCAGAGAAGTCTTTGACTTAACATTTTACCAAAACTAGAAATGTTGATATCTGGAGAAAGGAACTATGTTTCAGATATATGCAGTAGAGTTGTATCATGTGAGACAGACTTATGACCTTGTCTTTATTTGAATAAGGGCACTGTAAGGAGATATGCTTGGGGGCCAAAGGAACAAGGAGTAGAATCCAGTAAGTAAGCTAAATTGTGCCCATTTGATTGACTTGTGAGCCCCTAAGGGATTAGTACACCACTCTCTGCATGTGACTGGGTGTGTAACCAGTGGAAGTGTAATCTTAGGTATATATGTGGTACCTGGCTCCTTCCTCTCTGGTGCTGCTCCCCTCCTTTGCTTCCCAGGCCCCATTAACCAGATAGCTTTCTCTCTCTCTCTCTCTCTCTCTCTCTCTCTCTCTCATCTTCCTTTATGAAATCCCTGCTTTGGTGCCAGCAGATTGTGAACTGAATGCCCTGAAACTGTGAGCCTAATTAAACCTCTCCTCCTTTACATTGTGGACATCAAGTGCTGGGCTCCAGTAATGGGAAGGCTAACTGATACACACAGAATCTGTGTTTAGATTAAAGACATCTAAGTGGGACACAACATGTTCTGGGAGTCACAAGAGTATAGCAAAATTCAAACTACTCATTTTAATTATACAAGTGTCCCACTCCTACTTACTGTACATGTGAAGTGTTATGGTTTATGCCTAATTGTCCCCCCAAAGCCTTATGAAATCATGGGGCAAGGACTTCCACAAATTGAAACTTGACTCATGAGTCACTGGGATTATGTGTTTTAGTACTGATGAGATTATGGGTCTGAGTACTGCTGGGAATTATAGGTGTGGCCTGAGGCAGATAGGCTAAGGCAGAGAGCCTGGTGTAATTTAAAGAGAGACAGAGTGATAGACTTGCACTGTTGCTCTCTGCTCCCCTGGTTGTTCCGTTGCCTCTTTCGCCATTGTTGCTGTTCCGCCGCCATGAACTGTTGCTCTCTGCCATGTGCCTCTCAGCCTTGGGCCAGTCAAATATGGATTGAAACCTCTAGTAACTGTGAGCTACATAAAACTTTCCTTTCTTTATTTTGAGTATTGGGTATTTGTTCCAGCAACGAGTAAAAAGAAACTAAGACAAAAGTTTACTGGAAACCCTTGTTGATGAAGTTGCCTAAGTCCAAACTAATTTGATCCAAGAATTTGAAAAAATGACAGGCAGAGTTTTCCCCTAAACTCGGTATGCATTATCCATCATCTGAGATGGAGACAGAGGTGAGGCTATTCCTTGGTGAGATCCTCAGTTGTCTCAGTGGTTTGGCTCCCTTTCAACAATAACACTATAATTTTTAGTTTTTCTATAATTCTCACATCTTGTGGACTATGTTGTCACTAGTTGACAAAACCAGAGGCACGTAGCCAAGAGAGAAAATACTATTCCGACTTCCGTATTTTGTTTTTAAGCTCCTATAATGCTTAGCCACCCAAGTGCTCAGTTTGCTACAGTGCTTATCAAAATCAAAGAAAACAATTCCTCTGTAGTGCTGTTCTAGCATGTTAAGAACAGTCCTGCTGGTGAGTAGTTGTAGTAGCAATTCTTCTGCCCAAGCATCTTAACTTTTATTCTATTTATTTTATTTTTTTAAAGAATTTTTTTTGTTTTATTTTATTTTTTTCTTGTTTCAGAACTTTTGTTTGTTTATTTATTTTTATGGCCGGCTCAGCCTGCCCCAAGGGCAGGGTTAGCTTAGCATGTGGTGCCGGGGATCGAACCGTGGTCCCTGCAGCCGCCCAAGCTTTCCTAAGCAGGCGCTTTAGACCACTGAGCCATCCTGCCAGGCCCCTTTATTCTATTTATTTTAGAATGTTTGTTTCATTCTGGAATCTATAGTTTTGTGATTGAGAAATCCAAATAGCGGCAATGGAACTGAGGCCACTAATTCATATAAGCAAGGCTGTCACTAAGAAGACTCATGCTTGTTTTCAGTCAGGGTGATAGCAGGGATAATGAAGGCTGTAGCCCAGAGCTAAGCCCCCTTCATCTTAATAAATGCTTAGGGTCTTTTGTGATTAGTAAATGCTTACTATGAATTTTCATCTAACTTTAATTGGGTCAAATAACACATTGAGCTTCTCTTTAGGGTCTAGATTGGCATAAACAAAATTTTACTTAGCTATAGCTGAAGGATCCTAATTTTGAGTGAAAGAATTTCTCAAATATTCACGTACATGTGAGGGGTGCTATATCTGTTTCCCTATATCATGTTAAATATTTTTGTGGCTCCTCTCTTAATATTTACAACAGCCGGGCGTGGTGGCTCACGCCTGTAATCCCAGCACTCGGGAGGCTGAGGCAGGAGGATTGATGCGAGTTCGAGACCAGCCTGGGCTACAAAAGTGAGCTCAGGACCAGCCTCAACTGCATAGCGAGACCCTGTCTCAAAAAGACAAAAAAAAAAAAAAAAAAAAAAAGAATATTTACAACAAACTATTAGCACTTTATAAGTGAGAAAAGTGACATTCAGAAAGGTAGAGCTTCTCCACAATCCAGCAGGTGGTCAGTACATGTCAACAACAGTTTGCCTCATGGAGCCCAGGCTTAGAATCATGAGTCTTTTTGTTGCTTAAAAACCTGTGTTTCTGAGCAGTTCCTGGGATATCACACTGATCTTAATAGATTGCCCTTTGCTCCACTTGTTAGGGGAAATTTTTATTTATTTTCTTTTCTTGTTTCAGAACCTTTGTTTGTTTATTCATTCATTTTTTATGGTCGGCTCAGCCCACCCCGAGGGCAGGGCTGGCACAGCATGTGGTACCGGAGATTGAACCACGGTCCCTGAAGCTGCCCAAGCTCCCAAGCAGGCGCTTTAGACCACTGAGCCATCCTGCTGGGCCCCATTAGGGGAAATTTTTAAGCCAAATGTTCAGTACTTCCTGGGGAAGGCAATTTGACCCAGTATAGAATGACTGATCTGTATCGGTAAATCTGATTTACAGATACAGACCAGTGTCTTGGTTCCTTTCCTCAGCTTGAGGGAGACACAGGTCAGTTTCTTCACTTATCAAAGCCCCAGTTTCCTTCTTTGTGAAATTAAAAAATAACACCTGCATAGAGATACTGTGAAGATGAAATTCAATGAAATAACACATTGTCTGTCAATTGGTGGTGATGTGCTTGGTAAAAACTAATCTTTGTTGTGATGTTTTGCATGCAGGCACACCCACCTGGAATGCCATGTAACACATGAGTTGAAGCCAAAGTGTCAAAGCCATTGTTCTAATCTGTCCTTCATTTCCAGCCCTACTTCTGAGCTCAGTGTTCCTTTTGCGGGACCGGGGTTCAAACTCACAACCTTGCACTTGCCAGGCAGGCACTTGTGCCAAAAAGCTATCTCCCCAGTCCCTTCAGTGTTCCTTTTCCAGATCTTTTTTTTAGTTCCTCTCTCAATAAGAAGCAGAATTCCCTTTTCCTCTGGATTTAAGCCTCCTGCAAAGCTATTAGGAAATGCTATAGAGTAAGTTTTGTATCTTCCAAAAATTCATATGTTGAAATATATGCCTTCCAATGTAGGATACTGGATAGTGGTACCAAATGGTGGGGCCCTTAGGAAGTCATCAGGATGCTGCCCTGGTGAGTAGGGTTTGTGCCCTTATAAAGGGAACCCAGAAGTGCTCTGGGCCCTTCTGCCCTACGAAGAGCCATCAAGGAGATGGAGCCTATGAGTCAGGAAACAGATTCTTCCCAGACACCAGATTTAGGACTTCCCAGCCTCCAGAACAATGAGATATCAATTTCTTCAGTTTAGAAGCCATTCATCTACAGAAGTTTATTATGGTAGCATAAATTAAGTTGGTAACATTACTCATCACAAGACATTAAAGTTATATACTGGCCCATTCTGGCTTAGGGAAAAAAATTAAAACTGAACTAAGTGGCAGAAATTTAAAATCTGTTACCATAGGCATCTATCCATGTAAAAGAAACCCCATAACAATTTTCTAACCAAATACCTTGCTATTAATATTCTGCATACAAACCATTTCACTAATGACTAATTCTGAAGACTAAGACCAGTTAATTTATCCTATTGCTTTCTTGGCTTTTTTCACTGTGTATTCCATTCTTCTAATTCCTTGTTATTTACTCCTTTACCTCCTCAGTTCCTTCTATTATTCCTTAGAGCCAATATCTTGCAATGAAAAAATGCTAATTTAGAATTCTTCATCATGTATTTTAATGACAACTACACAAAACTACATCCTTCAGTCAATCTAAATTAACACACAACTCTTCACTAATTGAATGATCACACTGAAACAGTGGTTTGGATAACTGCTTCCACTTGAAGTCTGCTATTAATCCGTCATCACAAACAGTAAATTGGCATTAAATTGCCCAAACCTTAGAAGAGCCTCCATAAAGTGACTTATGGGGCTTCCTTTGATTTTTCTAGTCATGTGTGCTAATAGCAAAATGACCATACATCAGAAAGTATCCTCATGGAAGCAAACAGCTCTATTAACACCCAGAAACACTGACACAGCCATCCTGAGCCAACAGCGTCATTAGGTACACAAAAAAAGATGAATGGTACAGTAGATGAAGCACAGCAGAGACCCTTCTGATGCAAGATGAAAACATCACCTGATTTACTGCAAACACAAAAGATAATTGTCATCCTATGATATACCACTATATCTATTCACGGCAGACTATGTTTCAATCATGTTGGTGGGTTTTTTTGGTTTTTGTTTTGTTTGTTTGGTTGGCTTTCTTTTAACTTTACATAGTAATTATTATTGACAGATTCATTTGGGATAAGAAATGGTCTTTCAGGAAAACACTGGGGAATTGCAGCAGAGCCCAGGGTATGGGAGCAGATGTGTATTATAAAGCAATATGTGGCATAATGAGAAAAGGCATTCTTCCCTATCCTATTAATTGTTGGCACCACCTAATAATCAAGAACCACTGACCTTCCCACCCTCCCGCCAGCAGATATTTGTGTGCTGTAATGCACCATGGCCCATACAAGCTCAAATCCATGTAATGCTCAGAGCTTGCATTTCACAAACACTCATCTGAACTCCATTTGTTTTCTGTACCCTGAAAATTTTGTCAATAACACACAAATACCTTCCAATAGTGAATGGTTGGGTAAACAGTGCAATGCAATTCATGGACTATTGTACAAAATATTTAATCAACAACTATGAAGATCATCTTAAAATATGAAAAATGCTTTAGATGTAAGGTTAAATGATGACAGATTACAAAACTGTCAGATCCTGAGGTTAGTTATATAAAAATGCAGTGGAATGTAAGGAACAGAAGGAAGGGGTAAACTGTTGTATGGACAAGGGGGATGACAGGCAACTTCATTTCCCTTTTGGAAACACCCTCTAATGCTCATGTTCTTACAATAAAAGTTAATTTAAAAATCGAGCCCACCTCTCATTAAAAGGTTAAACCTTAACCAGAAAATTTGTAGACTAAAACTCACATGTGAAAAATGCTAAAATGCTGCTTCTTTTATTTTTTTTTTTCAAGTTCAAAAATAGTGTTGGAATCTGCCAAGGAATCAGCTCACATTACTCAATGTCAGACACACTTATACTCATATGTATTAGTAATTCCTTTGGTTGATTTTCTTTGCCGTTGCCATGGCAACTATTTCCACTGCCATTAGTACCTCTAGGGCCCAGGATCATTTACATAGTTTAGGCCATTTCTCCAGTAACAAAGCAATTAATACTGCAGTGTATCTGTTTCAGAAGCCCTGGTGATCTGTTCTGCCTCCTCTAACCTGTGACTGTTCAGTTTCCTTCCCTCTGTTTCTCTTTGTGATGGTTCTGTTCACTAAGCATTATGAGCCTCTTTACTATTTCTAATTATAACCTATTTGGATTGTTTCTGCTTTCTTTCCCCACGCATATTTTGTTTCTGTTTCAAACGACTATCTCTTCATCATCAGTAAAACAGCATATATTTTATTAATGATTATGATGGGCCACTTCTATAGTAAAAGAGAAAATTTTCTTGGGGGGATCAAGACCTCAGAATGATGCTGGACTGATAGTAGTCCGATTCTATCACCTGTACTGGCATACTTCCCTTCAGAAGAAATTCATGAAAGCACAGGTATCCTCTTTTAATTTATTTTTTTTTCTTGTTTCAGAACCTTTGTTTGTTTATTCACTCATTTTTATGGCCGGCTCAGCCTGCCCTGAGGGCAGGGCTGGCGCAGCATGTGGTGCCAGGGATTGAACTGCGGTCCCTGAAGCCGCCCAAGCTTTCCCAAGCAGGCACTTTAGACCACTGAGCCATCCCGCCAGGCCCCTAGGTATCCTCTTAAAATGTAGAAAACTATGTATGTTATGTATTCCTAAGGTGTGTGTAATGGCAAAAATATCAAGAGCTATCTAAACGTCTAGCAAGAATGTTCAACAACTTGTTGGATCAAATTTCCATTGCATGATCTTTGGGGAACACATTCAAACAACAGTAAAACCTTCTGGCATATCCAAATATTAAGGCACTTAGTTTTTCACCTATCAAATCAGTCCAAAACAAAGCATCTACTATTCACTGGCCTATGTATAATATGCTATGAATAGCTCTCATAATAATAGGCAGTCTTTTTACCTGGCAGTGGTTCACTGATATGTGTGTGTGTGTGTGTGTGTGTGTGTATGTGTGTGTGTGTTGTGCATTATGGAGTTTTAGGTTCAGATCTGATGTTACCAGCACTGCCCATTGGGAGATGAGGAAGAATAGCTAATACTAACTAAGAGAATTTTCTGGGATTGCAAAATTATTTTATAACATTTTTAAGAGTTCCAAAATTGAAGCTTACAGTGAGAGAAGAATGTAGCAATTTTTTAGTCTGGTAGATGGGCCAAGAACAGCATATGAAAGAAAGAAAAAAAATGAAACAGAATTTCAAAGGGCATTTGTTCCACCTTTTAATGCATACTTGGAAAATTCACCAAAAGATGACATTTAAAAATTTTCTCTCTTGTAATGGCTGTCCAATATTAGCCTTTGCTGTGCCAGTGAGCACACACAGGAGCGAAAACCACCAACCCAGAAAAACACCAACTGTCAGAAGAGACTGACACATGGCAACCTCAGTTAATTCAGGCACAAAAATGCCTTCACTGAAACACCATTCACCCATCTTCTTCCCCCCTGGGTGACACTTCAACACAGGCAAATTATTTTCCCTTGCTTCACAATCATCTTTCTGTAGTCCTCTAGAGAATTTACAATACTTCCATGTTTCTAAGTGTTCAATTTCCATCCTCATCAATCTTCATCGAGGCCATATACCTGTATACCCCCTCCATTTGTATGAAAATTCATTCAACTAGTTCTTTCCCAACAAAAGCAGTGCACACGTGTTCTTGCTTTGTGTGTCTAACTCTTCAATAAGCTATAAAGGAGTTACACTGATACATTTCCCTCCTGATGCCTTTTTCCTCTAATTCAGTGGAGGATGGCTAGTTCATACTATTTCAAGGGTCCAGATAATTGCTTGATGCTGACAGGTTCTTATTCCATCTCTCCAGAAGACTGAACAAAAAGAAATGGGATTAAATCCCATCTGAGAGAAAATTCTGAGGTGTAAGAGGAAACTTTGAGTATATAAATCAGATGTTACAATAGTTTCTATGATAGTTGTAGAATACTAATCATCCAAGTTATTTAAGAAGGAGTTAAATCTGACTTTAAAGCCCATCATCCTTGGAAGAATTAATCTTGAATGAAAAACCTCTTCATAAAAATATGCTCTGCTTAACAAGTGTGGAGTAGTATAAATAACTGCCTGTCCACCCTGTTGTTCCTGTCTAACAGGTTCCCCCAGCCTGCTTGAGTTAGTCCCATAACCTGACCAGTCAGATGTCTCCAGAGGTATCTGGGAGGAGCTTCTGAGAACCGCTTCTCAGGAAAGAACCGGACTCAGCAGATTGTTACCCCTTGCTCTTTGCTCTTTTTTCTTCTAACTGGAAGGCGAAGTCAAAGTCTAGCAGTGCAGCTGCCATCTTGCAAACGTCAGGAAAGCACACATCAAACAGAGCCGAGCAAGCCGACAGAGGAGGTCTCCTTGAGCTCTACTCTAGCGGTGAACAGCCCCTTCCAGCATAGGAGAGAAATAAACCTCTTCCTTGTAAGGAAGCTGTAAGGGGGCTTTCCACTCTTTGTGGCCAGAGGTAACCTCCTGCCAGATTTTATGATTCTCATTTTCCTGACTCTCTATCCTTGGACGATAGCTGACTTGCCATGTGCAAGCCGCATTGGCTTTCTGAAATTTCCATTCACCCATAGGACATATCCATTAGCTTTTTCCTCTGCCTAAAATGAACTTCCTTTGATTTTCCTTCTCAATCCTTGGGCTTCACGTCAAATGTTGCCCCCTCATGGAGATCGGCTTGACCAGTGTACATAAAACAGCCATTTAAGACTTCTCTAAAAGAGCCGGTGATACAGCTCATTGGACCAAGCATTTGCTTAGGTAAGGGTAGGGGCCGTGGTTGAATCCTTGGCACCGCATGTTGCGCCGGTCCCGCCACCGGCTGCGCTGAGCCAGTGATGGAGTCTGTGTGGTGGCGCAAGCCTGTAATCCCAGCACTAGGGAAGCAGAAATCAGGCAGATCACTACATCAAGCTGTGTAGAGACCCTACACACACACACACACACACACACACACACACACACACACACACACACACACTCACACACAAAACGAATTCTCTAAAGCATCTCACTATTCCCTGTTTTAATGATATGCAACATATACACTTTTATCTGATTTTTTTTCTGAAAAATTATTCTGTTTTCCCCCAAAGGAATACAAAAGCAGAGATTTTAATGCTTTTTCATTCAAGCATGTCCATATACTTGAAAATTGACTGGCACATAGTAGGTGCTCAAAAAATATTTGTCGCAAGATTGAAACTTATACCTGAAACCTGTCTTTACAGTTAGGAGCCAATCCCATCTAGTCATTATTACTAAATATCTTCACTGTCATTATTTATATTAAGTAGATGTATTTGACTTCTCCACTTATTTGTATATCTTCTCTACTGGATATGAAGTCCTCAAAATGTAGAATTATGAAGCTGATACGGTGAATAACCAGGACATTGCCATCACGATAATTGAATAGATAAATGAATCAACCAGTTAATGAGTTCACAAATCAATGAATGAGTTAATGAATGAGTATGATAGAACAGGAGGTTGTTGTCACCATACAAATGCACACACATAAAGCTATAAACTAAGCTAACTGGTAGCAAATTTAGGCCAAAACATGCTTGGGTAACTCTGTGTTATAAAATGAGGCTGAGGAGACAGCTCATTGGCATAAGTGCCTGCCTGCTGGCATGAGCAAGGTCCTGAGTTGGATCTCCAAGGCCAAAAAAGAAAGAAAAAAAAAAAGGAAGGAAGGAAGGAAAGAAAGAAGGAAGGAAGGAAGAGAAAGAAAGAAATCAAATATAATGGAGCTGCTTTGATGACTTGGGCTTCCACTAATACCCTGGCTGTGTCTACTTGTACTAAGTATCAATGTAGAATAACACCTAAGCATTTCCTGCTTAGGGACACTACGAAAACAACAAGAGAGTTTACAGAAAATCCCTAAACTCTTGCTTGTGATGAGTAGATACAGCTCACTGCATTTATCAGTATACTAAAAGTCAAAATTATCAAGTAAATTCTGATAATGAGCTCCCTCACAATGAAACTAACATATCCCAGCACTTGGGAGGCTGAGGCAGGAGGATCGGTGTGAGTTCGAGACCAGCCCGGGCTACAAAAGTGAGCTCAAGGTCAGTCTGAACTGCATAGTGAGACCCCATCTCAAAAAAGACAAAAATAAATAAATAAATAAAATCTATTTAAAAAAAAAACAATGAAACTGATATAAAACAATTTCAACAGCATTGGTAAAGCTAACATAGAAAATTTAGTAGGTTCCAGAAATCTTGATAAAAATTTTTCAAGAGTTATGTTAGATTCCTGTTTCACAGATAGCATAAAACTAAGGTTAAGAAACACAAGTTGTAAAGTTATTACTTGCCAGATGCAGAAAAAAAAACGCTGGTTTGAATCCTGAATTCCATTGCCTAACTAGTACACAATAGTTTGGTGGTATAAGCACTTGCCTGACAAGCACAAGGTCCTGAGTTTGATCCTCAGTACAGAGAAAATAAAAATCATATATATTACCTAGAAAAATTTAAGGAACAAGAATTTGAAGAAAAAAATTATTACATACCATTGTTATGTACCATTCCCCAAATGGAACACTAGACATAAATGGGTTAATTCAAGACTGATTTTATCATATGCCAAATCCCTAAACATCTGACTTGACTCCTCAACTGGTTCTAAGTAAAGCTGCAGACAGAAGCTTAATATGAGAGCTACTGAGGTCTCTGAGCAAGGTATTCAGCAGCCAGGCTCTCCTGGCTGGGCTTCCCAGTGTCTCCTACTCTATGACCAAGCTCTGACAGCAAGTTTAGCATATTTCAAAGTTCCTTTGCCAGGAAGTGGAAAGTTAAAAGACCATCCTCACTGGGCAGGAACATGGAAAGAATAGCACTTCTTTCAAAACATCATTTACTAACCCCACATAAAACATTTAATTACTTCATATCCACTTTTCTAAGTTATTCTAGAACACTGTAACGGGGAACACGGCTTTTAATCACATTTGGCAGACTCTAAATTGAAAACACTTTAATAGATGAAATCATCAGGTACTCTCATTTCCTAATCATTTCAGCCCCGCAGCTCAGAGTAAGATTCTGCTGTGCCTTTTTCCTTGGATCCTAGTCCCCTGGGCCCATCAGTAATTATCTATATGTCTAGGATAGGTTGGTTTTTGGTTTTTTTGTTTTGTTTTGTTTTGTTTTGTTTTGTTTATTTTTATATTTATTTATTTATTTATTTATTTATTTTTGTCTTTTTTTGAGACAGAGTCTCGCTATGCAGTTCAGGCTGGCCTTCAGCTCACTTCGGTAGCCCAGGCTGGTCTCGAACTCACACCAATCCTCCTGCCTCAGCCTCCCAAGTGCTGGGATTACAGTCATGCGCCACTACGCCCGGCAGGTTTTTCTTTTGCATTTGATTATTTCAACAGAAAAGGGGAGGAGAAGAGGGGTGAAAGACTGAAACATGTAGTTCTGCCAACTTTTTCTACCAAAAGCAATAAGTATACACCTATCTGTATAGTTCAACTTTTTACTCTTCCTCCTAAAATAAATGTTACACAATTACCCATATATCCCCCATGTCATTTGTCTTTACTTCAGGTTCACACTGTTGAAATATTCAAAAGAAACAGGGAGAATTCCAGGCAAAGTAAAAGAGAAAAATCCCCAACCTAAGTCACAGCTGTATTTTCAGGCAGATTTCAGCACATTTTTAAAAGCTAAATAAAATGTCGTATGACTAAAGAATACGTTGTAAAGCTGGAAAAAATGTGTCTACATTCAAACCACTAACACCTCCTGCTTCACTAAATGGAGATAAACTTCGAAGTGGAGGCCACGTGGAATATGGATTTAAAAACTTAAGGCCCTACACATATTAGAAACACAGCCAATCACAATTATCAAAAATAATTTACATCTATATTGCTTAGTGCACGAGCCATGGTTTCTATCTATAAAGAAATAGTAGGCTTTGTCGTGCAGCGGTTCCTCACAAGGACCACAAGCCAGTTTCCTTATCGGTCCAGCAGGAGTGTAATTAAAGACAACAGCCAGAGCAGCTGTATTGAAAACATGAGCCATTTGTCTTTCCCCTCCCCCACTCCTTCTGCTCAGTAGTTAATCAGAACACAGCATCAGTTCCATCCCCAAGGTTCTTCAAAGGGAGAATGATCGAAAACAGATCTGTCACCCACTGTGGAAATGTTACCACATTCTATAAAATGCAAGCAACTTAGATCTAGAAATTCAAAAGCTTTTGAGATAGGGAAAGTTTTAGAGAATAAGAACAATTAACCACCCAGCAGAAAAGTATAACCACAAGGCATTAAAAGTAAAGCCAAATTAGTATGCTGAGCTGTAAAAGTCTCAAGTCAACAGCTTCCAACATTGCTGGCTCTGCCAATAACCCACTACTCTTATGGAATATTGTTCTATCTATACAACTACTTTCTCTTTGTTTAATGAGAAGAAATATTTGTACCGATAGTCTTTAGAAAACTTATAATGTCTGCATCTTATACTCTGACCAACTACTATGAAGACAACAATATGCATTGTATTAATTATTGTGGCTGTCCTACTAACATGTTTTGAAATTGCCTCATTCATATTTCTTATTAAAAGTAATAAAATTATTAAAAAGTTAAAAAAATAGACATGAATTTTTTTAAAAAAGACAATTACCTTTAGGGACAGAAAGAACCTAGAAAATTGATTTATCATCAGTGGTGGTCTGGAAAATGTTTAATAAGCTTGAGGGGGTGGGCTTTGACTTGGAACACTGTCTGGTTTCTAGGTGACAAAAACTGCCACCAGAACTGGCTCAAAGCTATTGATGTAATATCACTGAACACAAAGAATCCTAACACAGGATTGTGGAGAAACACAGCAGGATATTACTGTATAGTGTTTCTACCACAGATATAATAGATGTAGTTGACCTCAAGGACACTGATAGCTGTAAAATGTACTAAACACTAAGAAACCATGACTAGAGTTTGTATCGCTTCTCTTTATAATGTAATTTATAAATATTTTATGTAATGAAATTTTCAGTAATGGTTACTATTTAATTACCACTTTATAAAATTCCTGAAAATAATAATCTCTCTGAAACCAGTACAAACTGGTTGCAGCCCATAGCTCTCTATATGTAATCCAGCTGCCCTGGAATGAGAAGTAACAAATAGCTCTCTAGGATGACAGATGGAAGGCACTGCATAACAACATTAATTTTAAAGTAGAATTTCATCTCTTCTCCAAATATTTTCCCATACTTGCCATTCAGCAATGATCTCCCACAAAACCTTGGGAAGAAGCAATTTAGGAACATGCTTATATGTTGCTATAAAATAATAAAAGACACAGGTTCATTTCATAATCAGAAATACCAAAAATGTAACCTGACATAGTGGTGCATTCCTATAATCCCAGCCCTCAGGAAGCTGAGACAGAAGGATCACCAAGAGTTCAAAGCTAGCCTGGGCCACATAGTAAGCTCAAGGCCAGTCTTAACTCTACAGCAAGGTCCTGTCATAAAAAACAACTAAACTAAATAACAAATATTGAGAATTTATTTTGTAACTCCTTATTTTTTGTATGTATGTAACTAAATACTATTAGAAATTTTTGGCTGAAGCACTATGAAAATAAATACTATGTGAGGTACAGAAGCTTATGCTGAGAATTCAAGATAAAACTGAGCAAGAAAACAGCTACATGGACTTCTAATTTTTTAATTTTTTATTGCATTTAATAAGAAATAATGTGACAGCTTCAAAACTCGTTATAGTGCATTTCCAGTATTTGGTGCAATGCATATTGTTGTCCTAGAAGTTATACAGAGCACAGGGTGTAGATGTTACAATTTTTCTAATCATTATTGGTACCAAAAAAATGTCTTCTCATTGAACTAAGGGAAAGTAGTTGTATGCATAATCCAATGTTCTGTAATTGCAGTGGGTTATTGGCAAAACTGGCAATGATGGAAGCTATTGATTTAAGCTTTTTACAGCTCGGCACACTAATCTAGCTTTACGTTTTATGCCTCGTGGTTAAACTTTTCTGCTGGGTGGTTAAGGGCAAGTTTAGAACAAGACATGGAACTTTTGTATCTCCCAAGGTCACTCAAATTCCCTCAGGATTTACTTTGAAACCATGTACAGTGCTTTGTAGAACTGTTGTCAGTGTCAGCCATCTGGATGAGTCATGGCCATTGTTTGGCCAATTTGCTCTCTGTGAGAGCCCAGGAGAATGCTTTCTCTCTAGGTGACACTCCTTAGATACACTGTATATCTTCAATCCCTTTCCTCTGAAGCACCATAATCTCCTTGGACAGAAAATTTAGGAAACCACTGAGTTATGAGACCTTATAGCACAGATTCTCTTATGTCCTGAGTCCTCACTGACCTTGAAGGACTAGGGCCAAAATATTGGCTATCTTTGTAGCCCTTCTTTTTCTCCAATTTTTGGACTATAAACTTATATTCTTAGCCCTCCAGAAGTAGTTTAGTGATACTATTACTCTGTAACGGAGGTACTTGAGCTTAACATCACCGTCTTTCTGAGTATCAAACATCTCAGACTTATCTTGGAATTGGTATTACCTATCAATCATTGATAATCTAATAAATCTCCACAGAATGTGATAAAAAGCAGTTACACATTTTACATAGGAATTTAGAAATCTAAGCATATACAAAATTGTAGCCTGTCAATCCTTCAGTGTTTTTCCTAGTCTGTTACTCTCATTTAATACCAATTTTGTTTTCTTGTAAACCAACCATTTACTTGAGAGAGAGTATAGCTCTCTCACTATAATTAATGTAATTAAAATTACATCAGAAGTAGCACACATCTAAAAATACCAGAATGACACATTCTACGCATAGTTTTAGTGTTACACATTGCTATCCTCAGTGTGATAAACCTTTTGGAGGTTCTTAAGACCATTGCCTAGTTCATCCTGTGCATGGTTTTGCTACTGCCATATTTCCTATGTTTTCTGCTTGCAGTCACTTTGTTGTTTAGGCTTAAATGGACTTGTACTTCTGGAAAGATGGAGTTAATATATTTTCCCTATCCCTTCCACCAAGTACAACTACACCTCCTAGGATATATACCTTAAATAAACAAAAGAAGATTCTGAAAGCTGGAGAGAAACACATAGGCTAGCTAGAAAATACCACCACAATGGTAAATTGGTTGGCTTTTCTTTTGACTTTAATACATCTCAGATTACTTGCCAAAATAGCCAGAAACCTCAACACCCCAGAGGACAGAGGATACAGATGCAAAAGCCCACCCAATGTATGTATTCTCCTGCAAAATGTTTTCTTGAACTTTGTATTGAGGTCAGTATCCTAGTTGTGACATTGTACTATAGTTCATTGAGGGTTTTTGAGTTTGTTCGTTTTTCTTTAGCAGTATAGATTGTTTGCCTGCTTGCTGGCTGGCTTGCTTTGTAGTCATAGGGATGGAACTGAGAGCTGTAAGCATGCTAGGCAAGTACTAAGCTACCCACCACCACAATAGCACAGAATATATATATATATATATATATATATATATATATATATATATTATATATTGTATATTATATATATCGGGGGTGGGGGTGTGGTCAGCTCAGCCTACCCTGGGGGCAGGGCTGTCATAGCATGCAGTACTGGGGATCAAACTGTGGTCCCTGCACACTTGCCTAAGCTTGCAGGTGCTTTAGACCACTGAGCTATCTTGCTGGCCCAGCACAGAGTATTTTAACCTGTCAAAATTAAATTTATTTAACCAGTATGGTATAACATATAAAATTTTGCATAACATGTGACGTTTTAATACTTGCATGCACTGTAGTTTGAAAAGAAATTACCACTGGGGGAAACTTGGTATAGTACAAGGGATATCATATCATCACTATTGCTTACCATTACATATGAATTGCAACTATCTTAAAGAGTTTAAATAAAAAAAAACACGTTATACATTTCCTACCATCTCAGAACATTACAAAGCCATAAGTGGGACATTAGGAGATTCTCGCAAAGCTGTTGGTGCATTAAGTAGGTCAATTTTTCTGAAAAGATAGAACACATTCTATAATGTTATTGGAGGAAATCTTACATGCAGGAACAGTTGAAAATATTTCTAGAGAGCAAACAGCTTCTGGCCCTTTTTTGCCTCATAATTGGAAAGTTAACTATCTAACAAGGCTACCCCATTATTTACTCATTCGGCATGCAACAGCAAACAGAAACACCAAAAACACCCAGGATTTGGAGGCAGATTGCACTATGTTGATGGGCACCCACAAGGAATCAATCCTTATAAAAAGTGTCAGGCCCAGGGCTGGAGAGATAGTCCAACCTGACAAGAGCAAGGTCCTGAGTTTGATCCCTGGTACCAAAAAAAAGCAAGGTCCTGATCTCTGGTGGTCTAGTGCTTATGCGAAGTTTGCAATCAGGAAGTCTACAGAAGCAGAGTACTTGGCTGTCTTTGGCTGGTTCTTATAAAATGCATTGTAGCAACCAGCTGTTTCTAAGAACAGGAATTTTTACCTGGGCAGCTAACAGAAACTGAAATATACTGGAGGGACAGGGAGCATTTCTGCCAAGCACACATCCGGGAACCAGGTGGACCTGCCATGAGTCGTTGCCATCTACCTCTACTGGCTGGTCAGAGTCAATATCTGAGTCACAATAGAAATAGCTAAAATGTTTTGGGCAGTCATTTCGTTCCGCACATTTGATATGCATCACTTCACACATCCTTCAATAACCATACACAGGAGAAACCATGCCTATCTACATCTCATAAATGAGAAGAGCTGCAGTTTGTAAAGAGGTTGACAGCTTGGCCAGTAAACTGTAGAATCAAAATTTAAAACCCTGTCATCTTATTCATTTGGGCTACATTACACATAAATTTCAAAGCACATAGGGTCAGGCATGAAGCAAAGGTAATGCAAGATCAAAGTTATCACCCGAACTGATATACAGAAATTCCTCATTTTCTTGGATATCAAATAAGGGTTATGGAAACCTGACCTGCTACAGAAATCAGCATTGAAGGTCTGGTACTTGTTTTCATTCCAAGTTTCACAAGACAGAGAGGCTAATGTCGCTGCATCCTTGCCTCCATTATCCAGGCTGAGGCAGTAGAAAGGTTCCGAGCATTCATAAATTCAGCTATAGGAAGTTGAAAAAAACAGGGAATCTCTGGGAGGGTAGAAATCGAACTACTTAGTAGCTACTCCATAGTTTCCTGACAAGGAAATAAGTCTTTCACAAATGTTAAGGGGACAAAGATATGAACAGATATGGGAACAAAAAGTAAAAAGAAGTAAGACATTATGTGCATGCACTAAGTTCCCACGATGAATGGAACCATTACCACAAACACGTGCTAATACATTTGTTTAACTAACAAAAAGTCTCCTGATAATGCCAAAGCTCACAATCTACTACCTGCTGTTCATCACAATGAAGCAATCAGAATCTTCACAATGTATTGCGGTACTTGAAATGCCACCACGTAGGGCCTAGAGCAGTTATGGGAACCACTTAGAGACCAAGCTCCAAAGTGCAACTCAAAACCCATTTATTTACTGTAAAGCGCCAACGCTGCAATTAAACCTAAATCCTGAGGTTTTAGTTTGGAAAAAACCATCTCATACAACATTTTTTGTCTTGCACACACACACACACACACACACACACACACACACACACACACACAATGATAGGCATGTCATAGATTCACCACCACTAGCCTACAGTATATCTGGGAAAATTTTCTATTTTGTGGATTTCAAAAAAGACAAGTTCAGAAGATTTGTTATGTTGAAATACGAGAACCTTAAGTTAAAGAGTCTGGTGTATGAGTTCCTGAATGGCATTTCTGTCAACATGGTACTTGATCAGCACCAACAACATCACAGACACTTTGTGCACTTACTAGTGGTAGAACTTCTTCCAAATAAAAGGACTTCACGGGCCAGCGAGATAGCTCAGTAGAATAAGCATTTTCCTGGCAAGCACAGGGTCCTGAGTTCAATCCCTGGTACCTCACAAATATAAAAAAAAAATAAAATGAAAATACCTCACACACACAAAAAAAGACTAAAAGGAACATGGTGAAATTCTTACATGTAAGTAGCATACATTATACAGCCTTAAAATCACATTTTAATTATTGTATCATTGTACTCTATAAATAAAGTCTACATGGAACAAATAAGAGAAAAAGTATACATCATTTTAGTAACAACTCCTGTTCTTCAGAAATTACAGAAATTCAGTATTACAGAAATAAACATGATGTGATCATTAAACTATCCAGTTATTGCCTGAGAACACCAATGTGATAGTGAAGTCACAGCCAGAGGCAATTGCTGTGAAGTCTACCAGGGTCACCGTGCTTCACAGCTTTTGCCTGACTCCTGGCCACTATAAGACCTAGTAGACAAGGCAATGCAGAGGGTGGGAAGAGCCTGCTAATAGCAGAAGAGTGACAGGGCTTCTGTACCTGAAGGAAGTGTATTACTAGGTCACAGCTTACTTTTTTTTTTTGTACTGAGGATGGAACTCAGGACCTTGCACTTGCAGGGCAGGCACTTACTCTACTGAGCTATCTTCCCAGGCTCCATGGCTGACGTTCAGTAGGTAATTAGCTCAGCTGGCATGCCTGCTCATTCCCTGTCAATTCATGTTGTATGTTTCCTGTCTGCACTCAAAAACAGCAAGTTCTCTTTCCTCCACTCTAGAGCTTTGGAAGGAGGAAGAGAGAGAAGTTGAGTTAGGAGATCACCTGGACCTCTGGCCTTTCCTGCCTTCAGGTTGTCACTCCACCCTGGTCTGACTGCTTAGTCCAGGGTCCAGGCTTCATCTGATTTCCTTTCCCTTTCCCTATCACCGCACATCTGCACCACAATTTCAGATTCTGTCTCCCAGTCCTTAGCCCCACATCAATGTAACCTCCCAAAGTGCACAGTAGACACGACTTAAGGACTTTGCTACGTATCACTATCATAAAACATGAACATTCTAGATAGCAAACACACATAGGTTACAAATGCGTAAGGCTCCCTGAGTTCTGGTAGTAATTATTCCTGCAGAGGAGCACAGTTCTAGGGGCACAGACTCGGCCTGTGGAATAAATGTGATACCAATTGCTAAATCGTGATATATTTCTAATTGTAGCCTAACAGCCTTTAAAGAATAGGAGCTGCTGGTGCATGGAGGGCACTCATCCTGCAGAAGTGATCTGAAAATATATTAAGTACAAGTTAAGGAGAGAACAGGTTCATTCTGTGTACAAAGGGGAGAAATACATAAGCATATTGAAGTGTAAATACCTAAGTGCCTGTTGAATGATATACTAGAAACAGATAATACAGGCTACCCCCATGGAGGGAACTGTGTGACTGGGTTGCAGAAAAACTTCTCCCTGCTGTTCCTTTGGTGTCCTTTGGAGTTGCATTCTTTTTCTTGGCCTCTTTACATGGTACTGCCCTCACTACCCATTAGGGACAGATAGACGACAGAGAAATTCTAACATGAAGAACCCACAGACATCATCCAACTCTCCTGCATGCGAAGGAAGACCCCTCATCATGTCTCACTGTTCCCATCTCTGGGCCCACGCATCCACTACAAGATTATTGAGAAGTTTAAATGCAGCTTTTACTAGTGTATGTTTATAGTACATAAAAATTGCATTTCTTATGGGGAATCTGTATGTGCAAGTGTTCTAACTTCACCTTCTTTGTTCCTATACCCCCATCTTTTCCTTCCTTACTCTGATCCCTTTCTCCATCAAAAATCTGGCTCTCTGTTTCTTACCATCGCTCCTTGACTATTTCTTTATTTATATTTTGGGGTTTCTAATGTAAGAGAAACTATGCGATATTTAACTTTCTGTGTCTGACTTAACTTTGTTTAATTATGGCCTCAAGAACTACCCATTTCAGCCGGGCGTGGTGGCTCACACCTGTAATCCCAGCACTTGGGAGGCTGAGGCAGGAGGATTGGTGCGAGTTCGAGACCAGCCTGGGCTACAAAAGTGAGCGCAGGACCAGCTTCAACTGCATAGCGAGACCCTGTCTCAAAAAGACAAAAAAAAAAAAAAAAAAAAAAAAAAAAAAAGAACTACCCATTTCCTTGCAAATGACATGATTTTATTTTCTTTATGGCTGAGCAATTTTCCATTGTGTATATTTACCACATTTTCTTTACCCATTTTTCTGTTGATGGACATCTAGGCTCTTTCCAGAGCTTAGCTATTAGAAATCATGCTATTAGGCTGGCCTGATAGCCCAGCAAACTAAAGCACCTGCTTTGGCAGAGCACAGTGGCCAGGGTACAATCCCCAGCATGCAGTGCTGGCCCCAACCCTGGGGCAAGCTGAGATGGCGATTAAGACTGGACATGGTGGCACACAGCTGGAAACCCAGCACTTCAGAGAGGCTGAAAACAGGAGAATCATCTGATCTACATAGTGAGAACCTATAGACCCTGTACACCCTGTCCTAAATGAAGAGAAAAAAGAAAAGAAAGAAAGAGAGAGAGAGACAGAGAAAGAAAGAAAGGAAGGAAGGAGGGGGCCCAGCGGGATGGCTCAGTGGTCTAAAGCGCCTGCTTGGGAAGGCTTGGGCGGCTTCAGGGACCACGGTTCGATCCCCGGCACCACATGCTGCACCAGCCCTGCCCTCGCGGTGGGTTGAGTCGGCCATAAAAATGAGTGAATAAACAAATAAAGGTTCTGAAACAAGAAAAAAATAAATAAAATAAAAAATTCTTTAAAAAAAAAAAAAAGAAAGGAAGGAGGAAGGAAGGAAGGAAGGAAGGAAGGAAGAAAGAAAGAAAGAAAGAAAATTATGCTATTATAAGCACAGGTATACATGTATCACTAGAGTATACTTGCTTTAACTCTTTGGGGAATATATAAATAAAATGGAATTTCTGATTTCAGTTTTTTAAAGTTTTTTCAGTTTTTTAAGAACCTCCATACTGATTTTCATAGTGGTTATACTAGTTCACATTTCCACCAACAATGAAGAAAGGTTTCTTCCCCACCCCTGCCCATCCTTACCAGTATGCTTAGTTTTGTGTTCTTAGTGACAGCTATCCTAAAGTAAGATATTCTAGAGTAAGATAGAATCTCAGAGTATTCTTTAATTTGCATATATTTCCTTGCTAAAAAATGATAAGCATCTTTTCAATGTACTTGCCACTTGTGCTTCTTTGCCCATTTTTAATTGATTGGGTCATTTGCTTTAGGGGGTAAAATTTGGGAAGTTGTTTAGGTATGCTAGATGCAAGACTCTAAACTTTCTCTGACAATCCCACTGAAGCTCTGCAAGTCTTCTTTGTGAAAGACGACAGTCTTCCTACACAGAACAGATCCGTTCTGCCGAGCATTTTGCTCTCTCTCTCTCCTCTCTCTCTCTCTCTCTCTCTCTCTCTCTCTCTCATTTGACCTTTGTTTTGCTTTGCTGTTTTTTGAGGCAGGGTCTCACTGTGCAATTCAGGATAGGATAGGCTTGAACTCCCTATGCGGCCCAGGCTGGCCTTGAACTCTTAGTAATCCTTCTGCATCAGACTCCTGAGGGTCGGGAATATAGGTGTGTGCCACATGCTTCACCCAACAAACATTTTTCTAAAGAAAATAAACACCCTCAAGGTCAGTGAGAACAGTTTGATCAAGTGACAATTAGTTGCTTCAGGAAGGCTTCAAACTCCATTGCAGCTTTGATGAAGTATTTCCTGAATAGCCAAAAAGTGATCAGCATTGTTATCCTAATATTGAAAAATAACACAGGGGCCAGGGAAATAGCTCAATGGCATAAGCCCCTGCCTGGAAGAAACAAAGAAGAAAAGACACAGCTCCATAAAAAAATATAGCAAGAGAGCCAGGCGTGGTGGCGCACGCCTGTAATCCCAGCACTCGGGAGGCTGAGGCAGGAGGATTGGTGCGAGTTCGAGACCAGCCTGGGCTACAAAAGTGAGCTCAAGGCCAGCCTCAACTGCATAACGAGACCCTGTCTCAAAAAGACAAAAAAAAATATATATATATATAGCAAGAGCCAATGTCTTACATTTCTATAGGCCTAAAATTGATATTATTCATACCATTAAAATATTTTATATTGATATGATATACCTATATTTGATATTGATCTGATAAAATATTTGATAATATCAATTAAAATAATTGATATTGATATTATTAAAGTAGTTGTTGATAGTGTGATCATTTATATCATTATCAACTGCTTGCTTCACTCCCTGCTTTCATCTTCATTGTCTGCCTGGACTCCTGCAGATTGAGAGCCTCTCTGACCCTTGTCAGATTCAACCATAGACTTGAGTTGAGCAGAAATGGCAGCATGTTCACTCCAAACAGGAACTCATATAAGAAGCCTGTTTTTGTTTTTAATCAGTATTTCAAAAACAGTATGGTCAGATATAATGGTGCATAACTGTAGTTCCAACACTGAGGAGGCTGAGGCAAGAGGATCTCAGTGAGCTCAAAGCCAGTCAGGGCTATATAGTGAGTCCAGGCTGAACTACACAGTGAGACACTGTCTTGAAAACAATAACAACAATGAAGAATAATGTGTCCTAAGGCTGAGTATATAGCTCAGTGGCATAGCTTCTTCCAGGCAAGGATGAGGTCCTAAGTTGGATTTCCAATATAGAAAGAAAGAAAGAAGCATCCTATCAGATTCTCCTTCATCCTATATCTCCTTCATCCTATATTCCAAAAGGAAGACCCATGGAGAAGACCCATGTGGACCAGAATCAGCCACAGCCTGCAGCAGGAGGCTGAGGCAGAAGAATCACAAGTTCAAGGCCAGCTTGGGCTACAAAATGAGTCCAAGACTAGCCTGAACTGCACAATGCAATAAAAAAAAATTATTAGTCTCTGAGTCGAGGTTGCTTTCTATCACAGATTAAATGGTTAATGCAACAAAAAATCATAGTGAGCCTCTCTCAAAAATAGAGAAACTAGTTATCTGTGTTCTAGGAAAAAGAGAAAAGAAGTATTGACAGGTCATTTGTTCCAGGCCAACTGCTGTTCTGGAAGTTTTCATGAAATTTCCCAGCTTAATGCCTGAAATAACCTTGGACCTCATGCAGAAAACATGAGGCCAGGGCTCTATAGTCTCCGAGAACATTTCTATAGATGGAATTTTACATGAGTTCTTCACTAGAAGAGATGACAGAGAGGAAAGCTGGTGCAAATCACCAGAGCCTTTGGCACAATTCCAAAGCAAATCCCAAGTCTTGCCTTTCTGAGGACCTAAAATTGTGTCCAAGACAGCCATTTTCCATCCCACTTTCTTCTGTGACACTGAATTTTTCAGGGTGCTTTGCCAGCACTCCTTCTGGGGTTCTCTGTTGTTTGCCTTTTTGCTCTATTTGTGATGATTCACTACTTCCATTCTCACTTGAAGGTATGACCACGGATAAAGGCTTCTCTAATAGAAATATTTGGTCATATAATACAGGTTCTTCCAAGAAGATATCTCACTGTCATTTTTTCTGTACTTTTTCATCTACGGTTTGTTTTTCATCATATCTGAATTTTGCACATAAATATAAGGAGAAATTGAAAAATATTGTGAATGTTTACTTTGAAAAAAGTTTCTACAGCCATAGACACAGTGCTATTAATTTTTCCTGAGAACACAGCTTCTGGCTTCAAGCACACATCCTGTCATTCTGGCAACTTTCTGGAGCAGTTCTGGAAGCCACAGTTCATGAGTGTCTTTACAAGGTGTGATTAAAAATAAAATGCAGTGAATGTTGCTGCTGATGGCCATCCAGTAGAAAGGCAGTCATATAAAAAATACTATGGCGGGTCTTCATGCATGCTATTCCCTAGCTCTGACACCATGCGACTTCTGGCTCTTCCCCAAAGTCAAACAGCTATGAAAAGTAAATGTTTTAGATAGGTTCATGACAGCACAACTGAACACACTCATGAAAAGGACTTCCAGAATTGCTTCAGAAGTGGTAAGAATGGTGCACTAAGTACTCTAAACAAGGGGAGTGTATTTTAAGGGGAATAAATGGCAATGTGTCTTTCTCTATAATAATTTTTTTATTTAAATGCAGTATTTTTCAGTCACACCTTGTAGGTAACAAAAAACAAATCAGGACAACACGATTATTATTAAACCCCCAACATTATCTGTTGGGGTTTAGGTCTTTAATAATTGCAAACTCTTCAAGAAAACCCATTTTAAAACCATTCTATGAAGATATTTGCAACTACAGTATTTTCCCTTCCAACTTACAAAAGGAAAAAATAATGCAAGTAAAAAAGAAATGTCAGTTTTAAAAGGCAAAAATCATACATATCCACTTTTAGGAGTTGTATGCAGTTGGAATTATACTGTACAGATTATAGATTTTTTTCACTTATCAAATACTATTTTCACATATCAGATGTAATTCTATGATGCTTAGAACTCAGATAAATGAGATTATTTGAGTCCCAGGCTGTAGATAGCACCAGCTATAACTGAGTTTTGCCTGATCTCAAGTGTATAACATGTCATCACAACAAGCTTCCCTGAGCTGTTTTTCAGGGACTAGAAATTCCTTCCAGGATTAGCATACATGTAGCAATGCTTATACTGGGGCATTAACATTTTTTAAATAATTAAGCTGTCTCTTAAAAGAGCCACCTGATCAAATTTATGTGAACTAAGGACAGCCCACACTTTGTCAAATTAAGGTCTTGTTCAATGGCTAGAGAGTCGGAAGGCAGTGGAGGCCCAGAATAAGACCGCTAGGTATGTGCTGTCAGACGAGCTGATCCTAGGCACTGACTAAACCAAGGTGTTTCCTAAGCATTTACACACCATGCTTTACAATGGAAGTCACTTTGCCACCTTGATAGAACTCTAATTTGCTTAATGATATTTATATTTCATACCCTCCTTTATGAATAGGTAAAAATTCATGTCAAAAAAATCAAATTTTGCACCACCTAACAAGAGGGACCAAGAGCTTAGGAAAGTAAAATAGTGGAAGATGGGTGAAATATACAACAGTAAAATGGATAGTGACTTAACTCTTTTGGTACAACTGAACCTGTTCTCTTCAAAGCATAACTGTGGGATTCTGAGATACTGCCTTTCTTCAAATGCTACAAACAATAGACCATTTCCTGACTTCAGCACTTCCCAAACTGATGCCGCATAAAATCTTTATATCCAAGAATAAATGCAACTTTGGCCTGGAAAAATCATTTGAAATGCATCTTGTGGAGGGCTGGGATTGTAGTTTAACACTAACAACATGCACTGAGCTTGTACAAGGTCCCACGTTAGATCACCAGCACCAAAAGAGAAAAAAAAAAAAAGTGAAATATATATATATATATATATATGTGTGTGTGTATATATATATAAAAGCATAATTTTTCAGAGATTCAATATATCATCAAGTGGTGCAATACTATGTAAAAGTTACTAACTATTGTTGTACATTTGTATTTAATAAAAGTATGAAAAATATATTTAACCTGCTTTATAATATATAAATGTACAAGTAATCCTTATTGTTATTCATTAATTGAAGATTCACCTATTTTTGACAATTTACTATAATCCCCAAATAATACCCATAGACTTTTCCAGATATATGCAGAGTGGTGAAAATTTCAGTTCTCCCACATTCATGTTCCCAGGAGAGACAAAAGGGGTGACATTTTGCCTTACTGTAGCTCTTATACAGTACATGAGTGGCATTTTCCCATTTTATTTAGTGCCACATTTTTCTGCCTTAGCAGGCTTTATCTTAGTGATTTCACTGTTTAAAACTACTCCAACATGTAGTGCTGAAGTTTTACTATTATTAAGAAAGCATCTATGGCATGTCATTGAAAAAAAAACAAGTATAAAAGATAAATTCTTGTTCGCACGAGTTATAGTGCTGTTAGCCATGAGTTTCATGTTAATAACCCAGCAACGATACTGACCAAAGTGTCTCTGAATACAAACACATAAGGTGATATATTGATTAACAAAAATCTTGTGAGCAGAGACCGTGAGCCACCTAACTCTGTCTTTCTCTAGGAGCAATGGCTCCATATTCACTAATGAGCTTTTATACTATCTTTATAGACTGAAACTAATGCAAATTAGAATGAATTATACAACAAAAGAGTCAGAGAAGCCTTAAGAACTTTAATTTTTAAAGCTGAATAAATGGGCATAGAGGGGCCCAGCGGGATGGCTCAGTGGTCTAAAGCGCCTGCTTGGGAAAGCTTGGGCTGCTTCAGGGACCGCGGTTCGATCCTCGGCACCACATGCTGCGCCTACCCTGCCCTTGGGGTGGGCTGAGCTGGCCATAAAAATGAGTGAATAAACAGACAAAGGTTGTGAAACAAGAAAAATAAAATAAAATTAAACTGAATTTAAAAAAAAAAAAAAAAAAAATGGGCATAGATACAAACTATCTCTTGTAGTTGTTTGCTTTTTAGTCATAAGTACATGTTGTTTACTGTATGCTGGCTATAAAGTAGGGTTGTGGTCCAGAAAAGGATTCTATGAAATGTAGTACTTTAGCATTTTGAATAATTTAAACTAAATGACATCAGAAAAGCCTCAGAAGGAAAATTTTTCTCTAATCTTTTCTTGCTGTCCTTTCTGGTACCCCTCATCCTCACCCAAGCAAAGAAATCAGAATTTTTATCCCTAAAGCTAGTCATCAAAACTAGAATTCCTTTTCACCAAACCAACACATAAAGCCTAAACATATTACTCTAAATTTTCCCTAACTTTCTGCAGAGGAGTTGGCCATAAAAGAATGCTGAGTTACCTTGTCTGAAAATAGATTTTGAGAGCCTCTTTGTTGAAGGGTCTTGCCACATGTTCAGGAGGAAGGAATGGTACTTAAAGAGGCCAGAGATTTTGAAGCGACAGCCCTTGCTGAGTTCCTCCATTCAGTCTCCTGCCTCAGATCATACCTTTTTTGGCCCATGACATTTTTACACCAGCTTCCACTCTTCATCTAAGAATAAAATGGATAGATTTCCCTAAGTCTCTAGGTCTTTAATTTTAAAGTTCCCATGCCATGTAAACTTTAATTAAATAAGTCTGCTGTGCTTTTCCCTTGTTAAGCATTATCATAAAAGTGTTGACTGTGACCCTTATGAAGTATGAGGAAAGATAGCACCTCTACTGTGCTATCCACCTCTACTGTTTTGAACAGACGTTCTCTTGACATTCTAACATAATGGTCTAACAGAAGGGCCACCATTTGCACATGTTGTATACCAAATAATCACATTAATAAGTTAATGATACAAACTTGGATAGATTGTTGAAGAGAAAAGAACATGGCTCTGTAGCAAAACCACCCAGTGTGTATGAAAGATGGAATATGGGGGAGGGTATTCCAATCAAGCACAGGAAGAAGAGATGATATTCTATGGCAACTGAGATAAGAATATTCCACACAAGCAGCAACAGGAAAAAAGACAAATAGTTCAAATAAGAAACACAAATAGGCAGGGGATGAGCCAGTCAAGGCTTTACAAGCCAAGAAATTTTTATTTCCTTCTGAGAAACCACTAATGAGCAGTGGTTAGGTTATTTACCTTGAAAATCACACTGGCAAAAGCATTTAGCTAGAAGGCAGAATGGGGTGGTCAAGATCAATGTGGGAAAAACAGTCAAATTACCACAACCTCCCAGAAGTGTTCCTTGAGTATAATTATACCCTACAAGTACACAAGACTTGACCTTGCCCTGAGAGAAGAATAATGAGAAAATTAAGCACAACCATAATCAAAAGTTTTATATCCTTCATTCTAAATTTATAAACCATGGGAATATGGTACATTCATTCAATTATATAGTGTTTGAATTTCCTCTCAGATGCATACTTAATCTTCTTTACAGTGTGTCTCATTTTCAAAAGCCATAATTGAATCTCCTTTCAAACACATAACTCATCTCACCATCATTCGCCATTTTCACAAAGTTTGCTTGTTATTTTTCGGGTGTCCATGATAAGCATTCTTATGAAAACATGGCTTCCTTCCTCTGTGGCCTCTAACCAATTTCTGGAAAGGATGGCATGGGGAGAGATTTTGAATTATAGCCACAAATTAATAGTAACCCACACAAGTCCAGATTTAAGATATCTGGTGCTTGACTGTGGGCGTTCCCCTTCCATTTTCTCCTATGGAAGTTTATAAATTTGTGTTTCAAAGGAGGAACTGAGGAAGAGTGGGAAGAAACTACAGCAGGAGGAGAAGAGGCTCTACTCACACATCCTTGTGTGATTTGACTTGACCAACAACGGTAAACACATTTTTAACAAGAGAAATATATGGAATGAACATTACATGATACTGTGACATCTTGAGTGGAAAGATACCATGGTAATATATATGGAATGCTTTATAATTTAGGAATAATTTTAGAATGCATTTAGAATACTTATCATTTAGAGACACTGTGGTGGATTAACTAATAGTCAACTCATAACACCCAGCTGAACCTAGTCAGCGTCATTCTAGGTGTGGAGGGCTCACCTAAGGATTGTGACCAACAGCATAAAACAGAGAACCAGAGGAGGATGGAGTGCTGTTGATTCTCCTGATATAAACTAGGCCATTCTCATTGCTGGAGGAGCTCAGGACCTTGCTCTTACTGAGGATGGCTGTGGTTCTCTTCAGGGGAACTTTGGTCCTTGCACTGAAGATCACCTCCTGGCTCTAATGAAGATCCTTTAGCCTACTGACACAGATCCTTCATCTTGCGGGCCCAGACTTTCCAGCTTCTACCAATGACTTTTGGGCCTTCCCAGTGCAGATCTCTGGTACAGATTTGCATAAGACATTGTCATGGGCTAAAGGCCTCCAGTTGGTTTCATGGAGGATGGTGCCATGGGATCTAGGCCTTCAGCTAGATTCTTTAGGCATCTAGTGTATAGACAGATCTCCCGAACTCTTTGAGTACATATTACAAAATACAACTGTGAATTATGTGTCCTGTATTAAATTATTTCCCTTATAAACCCTGACTACAGCAGATGCATTGTCAAGGGCTCATGTACAAACTGACATGACATCTTGAATCTGTCTTCTAATATTCCAGAAAAGGGATAAAATAAATGAAATATGATTGCCAAATGATTTAATCAGTCCTTTAGGCTGGAATGAAATCTAAGCTCCTAAGAGAATGAGGGAATATTCAGGACTCATGTAACACTAGAGGTGAAAAGGTGATATGCAATGATCAAGACAGATTGGTGAAACTTGCAACAATTTCTCTGTACAGACATGACTTGGGGAGGTAAACCTGGTAAATGACGGTACTTGCAGTGTTCAAAGGACGAGTGCACAGGCTCCGCATTCAGGTTTTGGAGGGGGAAGTTTGGCCTCAAAGCTGGACAACTGGGGAGCCAAGAAATCAGATACATACATACATACACACAAATAAAAGCTAAATCTATAAAATACTTATCTTGAGCTGTGGGCTGTTCTAAGCTCTTTATGCATCCTTCAGCCAACCGTGACTAAATACTATCATTCCCATGTGATAAATACAGAAACTCAGTGCTACAGCTTGGGTCTAGATGCCCCCCCCCCAATGCTGCATGCATCATAACTGGGGCTTTTTTCAGAAGTGCCTGGATATAGAGTATGTGAAGCTGAAATTAAGGATGTGTGTTACTAAGTTACTCCACTGACTGGTTTTGCACCTGCCCTAAGCCTGGTAGCCTAGATAGAGTAGCAAGGGGCAGAAAGAAGCTGATAAGGTGGCCTGGACTTGCTTGCCTACCAAGAACTGTTTCTCCTCTGGGATGCCTTTCTGCCATCCACCATGTGTTAGAACCAAGTAAACCTTCCCTCCTTTAACTCTTGGGGCCAGGTTTTTTGACTCTGGAAGAAGAAAAGTAACCAAAACAAACAAGATAAAAGAAATTCTGTAACTTATTCAAACCAACCAGAGAGTACAGGAGCTGGAATTCTAACCCAAATGATCTACTCTCTCTCTCTCTCTCTCTCTCTCTCTCTCTCTCTCTCTCTCTCTCTCTCTCTCTCTCTTTCTCTCTCTCTCTCTCTCCCCCTCTCCTCTCTCCCCTCTCCCCTCTCCTCTCTCCCCCATTCTTCTCTTAAACATGTGCTATTTATACCTTTACTTTCTAAATCCATAAATACAATTTCAAAAGGTAACTCCTTTGCAAAAATCCTCAAATTTTTAATGTGAGATTTGACCTCAATTAAATAATGGTCCTTTTGGGAAGCATTTTTGGTTTGTGCTCATGAAAGTGCACTCTAAGAATGCAAATGGCTTAAGAACTAGAAAATGTGACAGTTAACATGAAAAATGGTAGGAAGTCCCTTACACAGCATTAGAGAATTGCTAAAAGGCTTTTCTCTACCCCAGTATCTATGCTTCCTTCCAAAAGCATTGTGCAGTTCTTTCCATTAACAAATGGGATCTGTTTCTTCACCGTCTTCATCTGGACTTGGCCATGAAGCTTGACTGAGCTAAGGAGACACTGACAAGCTTGGTACAAGCAGAAAACCAGGAGTGCTTAGTCCCTGAGGCCTGCCTTCTTGCTGCTTTAAAAACCTTGAGACCATACATAAACTCAACCCCAGGTAGCCTGCAAGAAGATGAACAACTGCACACAGAAAACTTCTTTGCCAGATACCAACCACACATATGCGAACAAGGCCACCAGCTGACCAAAATCACCTGAGAAAGCTGGCCTAGACCAGAAGATCTGCCCAGCTGACATGGAGAATTAATTATGAGCTACAGAAAGCGGGTTTAAGCCCCTAAGTTTGAAGTGGTATACCACATGACAAGAGCTAACACAGACTGACACAGACTAAAGTTGTCCAAAATACCTGATACATCTCCATTTTTGTTTGCACCAGCACTGATCCTAGTGAATAATAACATGTTAGAATTGCTGAGGAAAATAGACTAGGGAACCACTTGTGCAGATGGCTAAAAAGTTCTTAATGTGACCAGCAGTAAGATCATTACTTTATTCTTTTTCACAGCCCATAAGACTTTCTCTCTCTCTCTCTCTCTCTCTCTCTCTCCTTCTTCTTCTTCTTCTTCTTCTTCTTCTTCTTCTTCTTCTTCTTCTTCTTCTTCTTCTTCTTCTTCTTCTTCTTCTTCTTCTTCTTCTTCTTCTTCTTCTTCTTTTTCTTCTTCTTCTTCTTTTTGTACTGGGGATCAAACTTAGAACCTTGCACTTGCCAGGCAGGCACTTACACTGCTGACCCATCTCCCTACTCCCCTATAAGACTTCCTTAACAATTCAAATGTCACAAAAGTCAACTTCATCATTGTATTATTTTCTCTCTGTTGATATCACTATGGAAAACTGAACAGAGACATTGAATAAAGACAGCATTTTTATTATCATTCTCTCTAAAGATATTTCTGATTATGCATTTTTTTACGGTACTGAGGTTTGAACCCAGAACCTCACACTAAGCTGTACAGCACATTTTTTTACATAATTTTTTTTTTTTCTTGTTTCAGAACCTTTGTCTATCCACTCATTTTTATGGCCGGCTCAGCCCACCCCGAGGGCAGGGCTGGTGCAGCATGTGGTGCCGGGGATCAAACTGTGGTCCCTGAAGCCGCCCAAGCTTTCCCAAGCTTTAGACCACTGAGCCATCCGGCCAGGCCCTCACATTTTATTTGAGGTTTTTTTTTTTTTTTTTTTTTTAAATCCTATTTCATTGAAGAGGTCTTGTTAAGTTGTCTGGGCTGGTATCAAACTGGTCAGCCAGGCTGTGCCTCCTGCTTAGCCAATCTTGGCCAGTCTTTCAGGGATGTCTTCACCAAGGGTTATGGGTTTGGATTAACAGAATTTGATTTGAAAGCAAAGTCTGAGAACGGATTGGAAATCACACACTCGGGCTCAGCCAGCATAGAGACCACCGAAGTGCCAGGCAGTCTGGAAACCCAACACAGGTGGGCAGAGGATGGCCTGACATTCCCAGAGAAGCTGAACATGAACAATAACCTGGGCACCAAGGCCCTGTGGAGGATCGGCTTGCACATGGACAGAAGCTGACCTTCTCCCCTAACACCAGGAAAAAGAATGTTAAAATCAAGACAGAGCACAAGCGGGAGCACCACTCCCTGGGCTATTCTGTGGACTTTCAATATCACAGGTCCTTCAATCCAAGGAGCCCTGGCACTCAGCTATGAGGACTTGCTGGCTGGCTACCAGGAGAATTTTGAGACTACAAAACTCTGAGTGACCTGGAGAAAATTTGCAATCAGCCACAAGACCTAGATGAGTTCCAGCTTCACACTAATGTGAATGATGACACAGAACTTCATGGCTCCATTTAATGGAAGATGAAAAGGAAGTCAGAGAGCACTCTCGGTCTGTCTTGCCTGGCCAGCAAGAAACAGTAACACGTGCTTCGGAATAGCCTCCAAGCATCAAACCATCCCTGATGCCCGCTTCTCAGCCAAAGTGAACAGCAGCCTGATTGGTTTAGGACACACTCAGCTGTGTACATGGGAGGACTTGGTGACCCCTCTAGAGATGCCAAATTCCTTTTCTAAAAATTTAGAGATTACACGTGGAAGTTAATAAGATGTAGGCACTTTGTAGATCTGCATTAAGTAAATGAATGAACCCTGACTGATGAGAAGTTCATGGCTTTCTGGTGTGTACAAACTCATCTGAAAGGGTCTTTTTTAGACAGACCTTCACAACCTGCTCCCACCCCAGCCTCTCCACATCTTTTTACACCCAGAGTAGCCTACAGAGTGCAGTAATTGTTTCTCTTATGCCATTTTGGAATAGAAAGAGGGATTGTAATAAGCCAATCATTCAGGATTTCCTTCTTATGTTGTAGGTTTTTGCCTTTGTACCAGTGTATGACCAGCTACCAGCCAGGATGTCCACATGACTGTAATCATACAGTCACAATGCTAGGAATCTAAACGGGGCATAAATTGTATTATGAGCACTCAATTTATTTTCAGTAGTTTATTGGGTACATGCTAGAGTCTTCCATTTTGTATAGAATTAGAGCCTCTCCTTCGTATGCTGTAATTAACATCACTCAAGATAAAACTGAATAAAATATGGAAACCTCAAAAAACAAAAAGCCAAACTTGTGAACCAGTATGCCCAATTATGATTCAGCAATTAAAGGGCTGGGGAGATAGCTCTGTGGCACAAGTGCCTGCCTGGCAAGTGCAAGGTCATGAGTTTGAACCCCAGTCCCACGAAAAACAAAAACAAACAAAATCAAGTATATGATTTAGCAATTAAGTGTTACTTGTTTAATAATATATGAGTAAGTAGAGAGGGTCTTTTGGAAGTATAAGTAGAATAAGTTGTGCGAAATACACATGGTCCTGTTAAAGAATAGCATTCATGAATTACAGTACACTATATAGCCCCTCTCTTCAAATGTCCAGTCTGTTTAACTTCTCCATTCCCAGTAGATAATCTCATATCCTATAACACAAAGATGCTATCCGATGGAAAAAAGATCTCAATTTCCCTTTCTTCTTTCCTTTGTTATAATGAAGACTCTTCCTTCCTACTTAAAAACTATCCGTTCTGTGTTCTGGAGCTCATCCCCAGTATCTTAGGGCCTTCTTGCTAGTAATTCTCAGCATACCTACAGATCTCCCATCTCTCTTGTAATGTTTCCTGTAGGTTAGTTTTTAAACATGTCTATGGCTTTCTCCACTATGATGGCTAATTTCATGTGTCACCTGGACAAGGCTAAGGGAGACCCAGGTAGCTGGTGAAATATTATTTCTGGGTTGTCTGTGGGGATATCTTCAGAAGAGAATAACATTTGAATTGGGAGATCAAGTCAAAAAGATCTTGTCTCACCAGTGGATGGGCATGATTCTACCCACTGAGAGCCTATAGAACAAAAAAGGTAAAAGAATGAATTTGCTCACTCTCCGCTTGAACTGGAACAGCATTTTCTGCTGCCCTCATGCACTAGTACGCCTTGTTCTCAGGCTTTCAGACAAGGCCTACAACTCAGATCACAGGCTGCCCTGATTCTGACTTTCCAAATTGGAGTAGGGCTTATGCCATTGGCTGCCCTGGTTCTCAGCCCTTTGGACTGGAACTACACCATCAACTTTCCTAGCTTCTAGTTTACAGACACAGATCTAGGAACTTTTTGTGCACCATAATAGCATGGGTGAATCCTTCATACTAAACAAATCTATCCTATACATCCTGATTCTCTGCAGAATCTTAACACCTCTTCTGTCTTACCAAAAAAAGGAAAGGTTTTCTTCTATCTTTCTCCCTACCCTATTCACCTTCCTCTATCACATTCAATTTTCTTGCCTTCTCAGACAAACTTCTCCAAAGAGTAAATTAGCAGTATGTATTCATCATCACTCTCATTGCAGTCTAGATTCTGTTGTTACTAGTCCCCTGAAAAAGCAATATCAGTGCTGAAATGATCACCATATCACCACATCCAGTCAAAATAGGGAACCAGAAGAATCTCTGGGGCAGTTCATTGATCTCATTATGATTATCCATATCCCTTAGGTAATATTGTAAAATATAGATGCTGAAAAAAATTGTCAATCACAAAAGTCTAATCAAAAATAGCTTGCAGTTATATTTACAGAACAACAAAAATTTAAGTTACATTAAAGAACTTTTATATGTGTATATATAATGCATACTAGCTTAATAACTAAAACAAAACAAAGATATACAAAGAAAACAGTCTTCTAGACCTAGAACCACCCCATTTTCTGGTCTTTGATGAAACCTGTCTCAAGCATTTCCCTCCTAGTCATGAAACCGGACACAAGCACATAAGGACAAATATGGTATGCTGCCTTAGTTTGGTTTTTCTTAAATATATTTAAATTTATTTTTAGAGAAATTTTAGGTTCACAGAGAAATTGATCAGAAAGAATAGAGTTCTCATATTCCATTTTCACATATACACACACACACACACACACACACACACACACACAAATTCATATGTGAATGCGCAAAACCTCCTCCATTGTCAGCATCCTGCATTACACTGGTAAATTTGTTACAACTGATGAACCAATATGGTCAGTTAATTTTCATCTAAAGTCTCGTTTTTCTTAAGACTCACTCTTAGAATCACAATACTTATTCTGTGGATTTCAAAGCTTTTATCATGACATCTATCCCCCACAATACATTATACACAATAGATTCACTGTACCCCCAGGCCCTTTGCTGCACCTATTCATCCCTCCCTCCTGAACCATAGCAACCACTTATCTTTTCACCATCTCCATAGTTTTGCCTTTTCAGAATGTCATATTACTGGAATCATATCACATCTTTTAATTTTTTTAATGTATTTAGGACAGGGTCTACAGGTTGTACAAGGTCTCACTATGTAGATCAGACTCATAGTGACTCTCCTGTTTTCAGCCTCCCAAATGCTGGGATTACAGGAGTGCGCCACCATGCCCAGTCTCAGTGTGCCCAAGGGGCTGGGGCAGGGCTGGCACAGCACACTGGGGATGGAACCCTGGTCGCTGTGCTCTGCCTAATCAGGCACTTTAGTCCACTGAGTTGTCTGGCTGGCCCTCATATCACATTTTTAGACTGATTAAATTTACTAATAAGTCTACATTTCCTCCATTTTTCTTTTTTTTTTTTTTTTAATCTTTTTTTTTTTTTTAATTTTTATTTATTTTTATGGCCGGCTCAGCCTGCCCCTACGGCAGAGCTGGCACAGCAAGTGGTGCCGGGGAATCGAACCGTGGTCCCTGAAGCCGCCCAAGCTTTCCCAAGCAGGGGCTTTAGACCACTGAGCCATCCCTCCGGGCCCTCCTCCATTTTTCTTTATGGTTCATTTCTTTCTTTCTTTTTTTGTGGGACCGGGGTTCAAACTCACAACATTGCACTTGTCAAGCAGGCACTTGTGCCATGGAGCTATCTCCATCTCCTCAGCCCCTTGTGGTTCATTTCTTGTTAACACGAATGACATTCCATTATTTAGATATACCATAGTTTATTTATTTATTCATCTCCAAAGGACAACTTGTGTGCTTCCCAGTTTGGGCAAATATGGATAACACTGCTATGAACAGCCATGTGCACTATTGTGGATCTACATTTTCATCTCACTTGGGTAAATGCTAAGAGTGTGTCTGATAATTCAAATTATCAATATGTAGGCTGGTGAGATAGCTCAGCAGACTAAGCACCTGCTTAGGCAAGCTCAGGGACTAGGGTTTGATCCCTGGCACCACATACTATGCCAGCCTCCCCCTACCCCAGGGCCAGCTGAGCCAGTCACAGAGTCCAGGTATAGTGATGCATGTCTGTAACACCAGTGTTGAAGAGTTTTAAGAACAGGAGCATCGCTACAAGTCAGAGCTACACCGTGAGACCTTATAAAACCAAATACAATTTTTAAAAAAATATCAGTATGCTGACTTTTGAGGGAAAAAAAAAACTTCCCACAGAGCCAAGCATATTGATGATCACATTCAGGACACTAAGGTAGGAAGATTTGACTTGAAGACTAGCCTGGGTTACTTAGTAAGACCCTACCTCAAAAAACGAAAACATGAGAGAAAAGCCTAGTGATCTTCCAAGTGACTATACCAACCATTTTGTACCAGCAATGACTAAGAGCTCCTATTGCTCTAAGTTTGTTTATTTTATAGAAACAAAACAGTTCCACAAATATTGTTCTGTACCTTCCCTTTTGCTCTTAACATAAATCATGAATATCAAGTGGATAAGTCCATGATAAAGACCACATTTATTTGTCCTAATATTTTTGTGCACATATATATGTAGTTACATATGTAGGGAAGAATACACATTCTTTTCAAATTTTGTGTTCTTCGTATTACCATAAGCAAATTAAAACCTCAAAGCCTTCATTTTCCTGTCTTTAAAATAAAGATAGGGCCCAGCAGGATGGCTCAGTGGTCTAAAGCCCCTGCTTGGGAAAGCTTGGGCGGCTTCAGGGACCACAGTTCGATCCCCAGCACCACATGCTGCGCCAGCCCTGCCCTCAGGGCAGGCTGAGCCGGCCATAAAAATAAATAAATAAACAAACAAAAGTTCTGAAACAAGAAAAAAAAAAAATAAAAATAAAAATAAATAAAGTGCTTGATAAAATCAGTATAGAGAAACACGAATCAACATTATGAACTCTGTAACAGCAAAGAACTAAAGCCAAGTTCTGAAATCCCTTAATTATGTAAGTAATTATAGGACAGAAATACCAAAAAAAAATTATGATTTTTTTAGCTTTTATTAGAACATAAAAAAGTTTACTTAAAACAAGTAATTTCGGGGCCTGGCGGGATGGCTCAGTGGTCTAAAGCACCTGCTTAGGAAAGCTTAGGCAGCTGCAGGGACTACAATTCGATCCCCAGCACCACATGCTGCACCAGCCCTGCCCTCAGAGCAGGCTGAGCTGGCCATAAAAATAAATAAACAAACAAAAGTTCTGAAACAAGGAAAAAAAATTATATTAAAAATAAATAAAAATTTTTAAAAAGTAACTTCATTACTATTTTGGGGAGGGAAGCACCAGCTTTTGTGCAAACAATGTTAGCCTTCTTTTAAGCACTGAGAGCATAATTGTTTAAAAAATAACATAAGCAATAATTCTATACCCGTGTCACCCCTAAAAATAATCTAATTTTTTTCTTGTTTCAGAACATTTGTTTGTTTATTTATTTATTTTCATGGCCGGCTCAGCCTGCCTGAGGGCAGGGCTGGCGCAGCATGAGGTGCTGGGGATCGAACCGCGGTCCCTGCAGCCACCCAAGCTTTCCTAAGCAGGCGCTTTAGACCACTGAACCATCCCGCTGGGCCCCAAAATAATCTATTTTTAATGCATGTGCACAGCTGTAAAAATTAGAGAGAAATGCTCAAAATCTATTATTCAGAGGCAAAATGAGTACTTAGTGGAACTTGTTATTCGAAGAGCTTGCCAATCAATGAATAATGAAAGCTGCAGATTTCCGCTTTCCTGTTTCAAAGAAAAGATGGTTTGGAAAATAATATTTTAAATAAACTTAACTACAATAATCTGGAGGGGATTCCAGGAGCATGTGACTCTCCCATGCCCAATTCTTTTCTTAGATAGACAGAAAGATTCTATTCCATGATTATCTTGGAATGTAGAGAAGAGCTTCCTCTATATGCCTCATAAACTTCCTGCAGAAGAAAGGTGCTGGGAAGAAGGTAGCTAGCCTACTCACTCTGCCTGTCACCCATATTCATGAGCTGCCAACTTTCCCTCTTGGCAGACCATTTCTGCAAACCTTGCCAGGAACAGACATTCTCAAGAGGTGAAAGCACTCCTCTGCCTACACTAAGTGGACCTAACAGGACTCAGTTAACCTCTTATCTGTATGCTCCAAAATAATTAGTTTGCTTCTGATTTTCCTGTCCTGTAAGGGTAAGAACACTGAGAAACTATTTTTTTAAAAATCTATTATAGGGGCCCGGTGGGATGGCTCACTGGTCTAAAGCGCCTGCTTGGGGAAGCTTGGGCGGCTTCAGGGACCGCGGTTCCATCCCCGGCACCACATGCTGCACCAGCCCTGCCCTCAGGGTGGGCTGAGCCGGCCATAAAAATGAAAGAATAAACAAACAAAGGTTCTGAAACAAGAAAAAAATAATAAATAAAATAAAAATTTAAAAAAAAATCTATTATAAAAACCTCAAAGGTTTTGCATAAAGATGATCTGTATGAAGTATGTTTGACTGTGTAAAGTTTACAAAGTGAATTAACATGGCTTTGACTCAGCATTGTCTGAGCAATTACGAACTCATTAAACCACAACATCTGTGCCAGCCAGAATGTTTCTTGAATGAAAGGTAAATAACTACAGGGCCTTTGATTGGTAACTTGACAAATAATTAGAACAGTTCTGGTCTGAGAATTTCTGCTAGGAAGCTAAAACAAATTCACATCCTGCATGCCCATTCTTCTTAAAAAATATACCCCACAGTTAATTAATTCCTGACATGAATTAACACATATAAACTGATTTACATCCATATTTTTAAGAAACCTCAGGGGACCAATATCATTCTACCTTGAATGATTACTTCTTAGAAAAAAATCAAGTATTTTCCCTAAAAAGGCCAAATCACTTTTTATGAAAAACTGTCTAAATGTTAACCAGATAGAAGGCTTCTAAAATGTATACATCCATATAGATTTAATACTCCCAAACTTTGCCTGGAAATGGTCAAATAATAAATGTTTTTTTGTCATACGTGATCTGTCACAACTACTCATGGTTGTATAAAAGAGAGAAGATAGAGGAACAAGCAACCACCCTTGTGTTCCAATTAAATTTTATTTATAAAAATTAGTAGAAAGGGCCCGGCGGGATGGCTCAGTGGTCTAAGGTGCCTGCTTGGGAAAGCTTGGGCGGCTGTAGGGACCGCGGTTCAATCTCCGGCGCCGCATGCTGTGCCAGCCCTGCCCTCAGGGCAGGCTGAGTCAGCCATACAAACAAATAAATAAATGAACAAAAGTTCTGAAACTAGAAAAATAAATAAATAAATAAAAATTTAAAAAACAATTAGTAGAAAGATAGATTAGCCGGGCGTGGTGGCTCACGCCTGTAATCCCAGCACTTGGGAGGCTGAGGCAGGAGGATTGGTGTGAGTTCGAGACCAACCTGGGCTACAAAAGTGAGCTCAAGGCCAGCCTCAACTGCATAGGGAGACCCTGTCTCAAAAAGACAAAAAAAAAAAAAAAAAAAAAAAAAAAAAAAAAAAAAAAAAAAAAAGAAAGATAGATTAGCCCCAAGGGCGATAGTTTACTGGATGCTTGCTCTTTCCTCTGGAACCTGAGGTTTATACAAAACCAAGTCCAGAAGAGGAGAAGCACACGTTTATTTTCTTTCCCACCTAAATCAAAACTCTGGGTTCCTTTTCTCTCTTCCTAAAACTGATTTGTAAACAATACAGTAGCCCTTCCGCCTCACCGAAGAGCATGTCTCTTTGTCTTGCTTTTTAGACTGTGCCTCAGATTCAGTGGCGAAGGAAAGACGAGGGAGCCATTTGCTGAAAAATTTGCAGTAGCATGTGACCCCTCTCGCTTCAAAGGGATCTCTCTGTTACAGCTCAAAGGCTTTTCAACCTAAAGCCTCCTTCTTTCCCAAAGGAAATCAAGAACTGGAGTACATGCCTGCCACCTTGTGGCTAGCTGGAGCATTACGTGAACAGTGGGACCGAGACTCCTGAAGGAGCCAGACGCCTGTGCCAGTTGTAAAAGGTGCTGGCCCCAAGTGCTATGCTACACAAGGAGTCTAGAAAACTACTGTCTCTTGCCCTCAAGGAGTTTAGAATCAGTAAGAGATAAATTGGACGTAAATCTCCCCAAAATGAAGAAAAATATGTAAAATTGCAAACATGAAAAACAGCCTAAAAGAGTTGTCATGCCCTGAGATGAATAAAAGCAATTGAACGCAAGCAAGAGAAAGTGACCAGAGAAGACTGATTGAGGCCTCGGGTGAGTAGAGGCCTCAGTTCCAAGGTAAGGCACATTGGCTCCAGATGGAGGAATGGTGACTGCAGAATCTCATGCCTGAGGGAGTTTGAGAAGAGATAAGACCAGGAGGTAAAGAAAGGGTGGAAGATGCAGGGCCTCAGAAACAGCAAGACAAGGCTTTCTGTTTATCTTAGAAGTGGAGTAACACAAAGTAGGTCAAACCCTGGAGCAGTAACTTACTTAGATTCACATTTAATAAAAGAGCATAGCCGGGCATGGCAGCGCACACCTGTAATCCCAGCACTTGGGAGGCTGAGGCAGGAGGATTGGTGTGAGTTCGAGACCAAGCCTGGGCTACAAAAGTGAGTTCAAGGCCAGCCTGAACATCGAGACCCTGTCTCAAAAAGACAAAAAAAAAAAGAGCACACTGCATATCACTTAGAGGCTACTCAGGAGCCAGAAATTATGCAAAAATTTTAACAGGGACTGTGTAATATCAGCAAGTAGTAGCTCTGTAACAGGATGCTGGTGTCCCGAGAGAGTGCCCTGGTAGAGACCACAACGAAGTGCAACTGAGCAGGCTTTTTGTGTTTGCTTCTAAGTCTGCCTAGGACCTAGGCCCTTTGTCTGGTGACTGCAGGCAAAGTGCTTTCACCTCAAAGTGGTACAGGGGAATAAAATTCCCAACCTGAGAGATACATGTGCTGAGTTCATGTTCTCTAAAACTGAAGAAGGAAGTTAGGAACAATGGAAATTAAGAGCAGACTATATTCACTGGGGGAAAGAAAGCTCCTGTCTGAGAGAAGGACAAAAGGAAGACTCAAGTGGGTTGTCCTGATAGAGATTTTATAGAGTACAGCCATGGGATGAGGCAGGTCTACAGTGGAAAACATGGGGACACATTAGGTGAGCATAAGGTGGAAAGGAACTATGGTCAATCATATAAGCACTACTGCTCAGGTAAAATTGATTAAATCGAGGACCAAATGGGGAAAGGAAGCATGAATGCAGAACAGGGGCTTTTTCTGTAGGAGGTTGGGTCAGTGACTCTTTCTGGCTTCAAGATGATTGACACTTGTTTGGAATATGAATCTCTACTTGGGCACAGTAGCACACATGCCTGTAGTCCCAGCACTCAGGAGGCTGAGGCAGGAGCGTCGTTGGAAGTTTGAAACCAGCCTGGGCTACAAAGTGACCTCAAGGCCAGGCTGAGCTGCATATTGAGACCTTGTCTCAAAAAGACAACAACAATAAAAAAGAAAATATGAATAGCAATCCCTGATGCCCATCCCTAGGGAAGTATGCAGCTGTGTTTGTTTACTCTTTTGTCTTGAGGTCTGGCCCACAACAAGAGTGTCTGTATCTCCCAAAGTTGCAAAGTCATCTTGTCTTCCACACCATCTCTCTTTGAAGGTCTAGCCCTGTCTGACTGCCTATAATATTTCTATCTAATTTAACTGCCTACAACAAAAGGACAAGACAAGGCCATGGCTAAGGACATGGGGCTCCAATCACAAGAAGTTAGATAAAGACTGTAACTGCAGGTATGTCCTGAGGTGAAGGCTTTCCTGGTGATGACATAGTTCTACTAATTAACAAGATGTATTACTTTGAGAGGTTCTTAAAGGGATTCCCAAGGCCTGCCCAGATTCCTGCATCTTCTTTAGTGTCTCCCTCCTTTGCTTGATAACATCATAAAAACAGGCTGCCTAGAGAAGTTCTTGGTCTTAAACCTGAGAATTTCAAATTCTGTGAGAGGATTTTTGATCCTCCTAGAGCCTTGAAATCGTTTCATTCATCTCTTCTATTTAAGCCTTTGTAGTCCATTCATTTGAGAGACTGTGGGCCCAATCAGCCTATGAAAACTAGGGGATAATATTAACCCATTACTACTCCATAAGAAATAAAAAGAAAGAAAATAAGAGGAAGAAAACTTCAGAGTCAGGACAGATATCAGGAATAGCCACCATCCAGGGAGGCGCTTTCTGCTCTCAGATCTGAGATCCTATCTGTGGCACAGCTCATCCGATACCGGAGACATCTTGAGGTTAAAATTTACTGATAATATTTACCCTAAGGCATCAAGAAAAAACACTCAAAGGAGGAAACTCAGCAGGAACACTATTAGCAAACTGCCCCTGGAATTCACCACAGAAAACTTGGCTTTGGCGCACAACAGCTGGGCTCAGCAGCCTGATGCCCAGCATGATGCTGTAGGAAGAAAGCACTGCAGGCAACAGCACAGAGCCATGCACTCCAACTGGGACAAAAAGCCCTTCTCTCAACTTCATGCCAACACCCTCAACTAACAGCAGTTAGCATCATGCCAGCTGGCCAAGGACAAATATTTCAGAGATCCAGGTGAGCAGGCAATGCAGAGCAGATTTAAAGATGTGAGGCCATGAACTTTCAGCTGGCCCACATTGACTTCTATATAGACAGCTTTCTAGGAGAAAAGCAAGAGTAGATACAAACAGATCAGTCAGAAGATGCTTAAAGAACCTAAGAGGAGGAGGCAGAAATGACAATAACCTCCAGGTCGTAGAAGAAATAAAACAAGCAAATTCTCCGTGGACTACACAAAGGACACCAAATAGCTGGGCTTATCTTCCTGTACTCACTGGGTTTGCAGAAGAGCGGTGTCAGAAAGTATGGCCAAGATGGGGCTGCAGAGACAGCTCCATGGCACAAAAGCCTGACTTGTAAGTGTAAGGTCGTGGTTTGAACCCCAGTCCCGCAAAAAGAAAGTATGGCCAAGAGAGTTAGAACCCTTGCGGAGGTGGTGTGGAGCACCTAGTCTCTGAGCGAGCAACCGACATGTCCTGCAAGGCTGTGGCGAAGCCTCCAAAGAAGACGCGAGAGCTTGACAGCTTCGATTGAAGTCCAAGGAGCAGTGACGTCCGAACCTGGCATCATGAGAGACAACAGCGAGCCAAACTATGCCAAGTGGAAATCCCATTCTGCTTCTAAAAGTGGAAGTGCTCACAGATCAGGAAAATCTGCAAGGCATACTCCTGCAAGGTCTCGCTCCAAGGAAGATTCCAGGCATTCCAGATCAAAGTCTACGTCCAGGTCTGAATCTAGATCTAGATCCAGAAAAAGTTCTCAAAGGTGTTATACAAGGTCATGGTCTCAATGTCATTCTCATAGATGTTCCCGTATCAAGTCTTACAGTCTGAATTACAGTAGATGCCACAGCCACAGCCATTCTCCCATGTCTATTTGAAGGCATCATGTTGGGAATAGGACGAATCCTGACCCAAACTGTTGTCTTAGAGTGTTTGGGCTGAGCTTGTACACCCCAGAAATTTAAGAGAAATATTCTCTACATATGGCCCAATTGCTGATGTGTCTATTGTGTATGACCAGCAGTCTAGGAGTTCAAGAGGATTTACCTTTGTGTATTTTGAAAATGTAGACATTGCCAAGGGAACTAAAGAACGTGCCAACAGAATGGAACTTGGTGGGTGTAGAATCAGAACGAATTTCTCTATAACCAGAAGACCACATACCCCAACACCAGGAACTTACATGGGAAGACCTACCTATGGTAGTTCTCACCATCGGGACTACTATGACAGAGGACATGACCGTGGCTCTGATGATCGGGATTACTACAGCAGATCACACAGAGGAGGTGGTGGAAGAGGATGGAAGTGGATGGAGAGCTACTGAGCACAGGGATCAGATTTACAGAAGGCGGTCACCTTCTCCTTATTACAGTCATGGAGGACACAGATCGCACTCCAGATCTCGATCCTACGCACCTCGTCGCTATTAAAGCATGAAGATGAAGACTTTCTGAAACCTGCCACAGAGCTGAGATGTTGCTTGTGAACAATATTTTTATTGTGTTTAAAAAGTGAACAGTGCTGACTTTTACACCTTTATGACTACTTTCGGTGGAGTTGAAATGCTGTTTTCATTCTGCATTTGTGTAGTTCAGTGCTTTGTTCAAAGTTAAGTGTTTTCAGAGAAAAACATATACATGTTTTGCATGTATTTTTTTACAGTCTTAAATTTTGACTGCTGAGAAGTTTCTATTATACAAAAACTTCATTGAAAAGGTTTTTCTAGGGGCCCAGCGGGATGGCTCAGTGGTCTAAAGCGCCTGATTGGGAAAGCTTGGGCGGCTTCAGGGACTGCGGTTCGATCCCTGGCACCACATGCTGCGCCAGCCCTGCCCTCGGGACGGGCTGAGCTGGCCGTAAAAAAAATGAGTGAATAAACAAAGATTCCAAAACAAGATAAATAAATATTTTTTTAAATAAATAAATAAAGCACCTGCTTGGGAAAGCTTGGGCGGCTTCAGGGACCATGATTCAATCCCCGGCACCACATGCTGTGCCAGCCCTGCCCTTGGGGCAGGCTGAGCCGGCCACAAAAATGAGTGAATAAACAAACAAAGGTTCTGAAACAAGAATAAAAATAAATAAAATAAAAATAAAAATAAAAATTTTTAAAAAAAGGTTTTTCTACTGAATCTAGGGTAATCTGAAAATTGAAGCCTGTGTGTAAAAATGCTACCAAATGGTAAAAAACAAAAATAAAGTTTTATTTTTAGTTTTCTTTCTAATATTGATGTTTAGGGGCTGGGGACATAGCTCCATGGCACAAGTGCTTGCCTGGCAAGTGCAAGGTAGTGAGTTTGAACCCTAGTCCCACAAAAAGAAAAAGTCTAATATTGATGTTTAGTAGAACTATTCAGATTTGTTATCAGTAAGGTCAAAGGCAAAAATATACATTTTCCTCCAGTTCATGAAACATACCATATTTAATATACCTGCAATTAAGTGTTTAAAATATGCTCTGTAGCTCTATACTACTATTAGAACTAAGTTTCTCAACACAGCAAATGCTTAATGCTTATATAAATGCAAAATTGTCAGCCTTTATGTAGTCTGTATTATGCTTAAGAGGAGTAAGAAAAGAGTTATAACTTGTGTATGCCTTAAGGCTATTTCTTAAAGCGATTAAAAGGGAATAATGGTATTTCAACTAGTTATCAGCAAACAACAATGTATTCCACCACAAATGTACTCTTGTTCTTCTAGCTTTTAGACCATTAAAAAAAAAAAAAACAAAACTGGGTGCTTCAATGTACAGGATAAGGGAACACTACATCTGTGTCATGGATGAACCAAAGACTACCTGTTCATTTTTAAGTATTATTTTCAGGCCCTTTGTTTATCAAAGGAGGCCCAATTTCACTCAAATTTTTTGAAAATTGTGTTAAATAAATGAAAAGAGAAGAAAAAAAAAGAAAGTATGGCTAAGAGAGCAAGGAGGGAGAGCTGTCACAAGCCCAAGACAAGGATGAACAGCTGCCCTGAGGCAGTTCTTGGGATGCTAATAGCACAGGTTTAGGGTTACTTTGAGAGACAGATTTGCCAGGCTTAGTAAGAACACTGAGTACAAAATGACTCCCAGTCCGTGCAAATACGACCACAGTCAGATTTGCAAGGGCAGAGCTTTGAGCCTCAAAACTTACTAGAAAAAAGCATGGCTTGTGGTAAACCATCACCCTCATTTTTTTTGTCTTTTTTGAGACAGGGTCTCACTGTGCAGTTATCACCCTCATTTTTAATGAGCTTTCAAATGAAAGGCTTTTTTTTGTTTAAAGCCAGCAAGCCTGGCCTCCAGTGCCTTCATAAACACCTTCAGTTTACCTACTGTCTCAAGATCACCAGGGAGGAGGGTCCAGGATGAGAAAGAGGGTGCCACAGAATGTCAAGAGAGTCTTCCTTTATTTCCCTAAAGTATTAACACCACTGGGCGGCAGAACTTGAAGATATTTTCAACAACTATAATTTACCACTCAATCATAAAAACAAATAAGCATTTAAATTAACTTCCTTGGTGTCAAACTACAGTGCAGGGAGAAGTAGAACAGGTGACTGCTATTTTTTAATATAAACTCTGCATGGGGCTTGCCTTGGTCACTTTTCTCACATTGCTGGGACAAAATAGCTGACACTCAAATTAAAGAAGGAAAGGTTTATTTAGCTTACAGCTAGTGAAGGTTTCAGTCCGTACACAGCTGGCTCCAAGGCAAAGTGGCACATGGCAGAGGGTAGTTATTCATGTCAGCAGAAAGAAGAAAAAGAAGCAAGAGCAAAAGGGGGCAGCAGCCCCAAGCAAGCCTGACTCCCTCCCTTGTATTGTATGTAGGTACCTGCTCCAAGGCAGGTGTAACACTCACAGCCATAATTCCAGCATTGGACTATCATAAACCCTGGAATCCCACTGCATGACTGCAAGAGCCTTTTGGGGGGATGGCTAGACACAAACCATAACAGGGTTGCTGTTTTGTTTTTTGTTTTGAGCAACTTCACTGAATGAAGCTTTCAACGGGACAATAAAGTCATCATAGTTATGACACTGGACTGCACTTTTAATAACTCAAGATTATTCTTGGGTCTAAAGTAACTGGAGGAATTTATGAGGGTATAGGGTATACCTCAGATAGAAAAGAAGTTTCCCTGTGTCAACCCATTTGAATTCATCCCTCTGTATTCAATGGTACCAATAGGAAGTATGCCAAGAAAGAAGGGTCTAGAGTTGAACTCTGCTAATTTGCTGTACCTAAGATTTGGACAAGTCTGAATGTAGGAGTAGCCTTGGCTTCTGAGATAAAAGTTGAACAAGCTCCTTTATGATACTGCAGCAACCAATCAAAATTCTCCATTTTGGAGTTGTGAATTGATATATCAAAATAAGCAGTCCAGTAAAAACAGTCCATCCTGGTAGATTTGCAAAGTAAAACTTGACTAACAACTTCTTGAACCTTCCTGCCCATGAAGAAGACACAAAATTTTTAAAAGATATAAAGGAAGGTGGGTGAGGATTTTTGGGGACTGTTCTGCTGAACCTCCACCAAGGTTATTGTTATGGTTTATATTCAGATGCCCCTCCCTCCCCCAAAGCTTCATGAAATTACAGGTGAGACTTTGCAGAGCCAATTGGATCATGAAGGACTGGTACTTGTCCACTGACAAGGTCATAGGTAAATGTGAGGTGAGGAGGGAGAGCCTGGTGGGGGGGTCACTGGGGGCGTGGCCTCTCCCTTGATCTCTCAGCTTCCAGCAGTCAGGTCCTAAGCAAGCCTCCTCTGCCAGGCCACCTTGCCTTATGGTCCAACTGCGGACTGAAATCTCTACGAATTGTAAGCCAAAATAAACCTCTTACCTTTGAATTTGTGCGTGTCGGTTATGGTGTCCCAGAGATGAACTAAGAAAGCGATGGTGTGGGAGGTCTGCCTTTAACTTCGCGTTTAGCAAAGTGGGGAAGGAGGGGAGTGGGGCTTCACAGGACCACTACGGGGGACAGAATGGATTGCTGATTGCCACTTGGGAAACTTGGGGAATGGTGATGTCTTCTAGATGTGGCATTCTAAGGACTTCTTCCTAAATTTAACTTAGTGGAACAGTAACTGCAAAGCTTTATCAACCACAGGTAACACAGTCCCTAGAAAGAATATTTGTATTTCAACCCTAAGACAAAACAGGGAAATAATTTAAACTTCTTCACTAGCTGGAGTTGCACAATTTATCACAGTAACATAACTATATTGTCACTAATAAATTTCCACTTGGCAGACTTTCATTAGCACGAATTCCTTGGAACTCACCGACTGAATGGAGTGGGGGCCGCTGCGGTCCGCTGTGCAAGTGATAAACGCGCGAGACAGCAGGCGCGAGATAAACGCCCCGCCCCGAGGGCCCCGCGCCTGCGCAGTGGAGCCCACGCGGGTTCCCTGTTGTTCCTCAGAGCATATACGCCACACCGTAGCTTCCCCAAGACAGGTTTCAAGACGTTGATGGGTGGTTTTTCTGAAAGGGCCCGTCCGGATAGCTAACCAGCCCCCAAGCGAAGCAAGCACTCTCCCGAATACCTGGGCTTGCGCAGAGACGCAGGGGTCTGAAGGCCCTATCTGCCGCACCCCAGCTCTGCAAGGGTCGGGTAGTGTTCTGAGTTAAAGTTCCTAACCCCTGAAAGAGCACAATAAATTGTAGCGATTCTACCTGTTTACGTTAGGTGTCAAAAACTGCTATTTCCTTTTATTTGTCTTGTATGCTCAATCGTCTTCCATTTCTACACTTCCAACTGCCACACTAGCGGCCTCCACTTTCTTCTTTCCTGAATGATTTTTCTACAGCCCAGCTCCTCCAACATGTATAAATATACTGTGTTCTCTACGCTCCTCTCTATCCAGACTACCTTTCCTCGTCTGTCCTCTTGGTCATGTTTCATGAAGACCGTGAATTCATCACATTTGTCTCTTCTTTGCCCCTCACACCTACCAACGCAATTCACAGGAATCTGTTTCTACCTGCTGCATGAAACTGCTCCCAGCAAGGTCTGCAAGGACAGTGCCAAGGGGCCCAAGGAGAACTTATCTGTCCTGCATTCTTTACAGATCCTGACACATCTGCCAACCTATAATCAGTCACTCTCTGCTGTTCCCACTAGCATCCTTAATACTCCTGATTTTCCCTCATCACCCTTTACTTGCCAAACGTCTTGTTATGGTTTGTGTGTAGATATCCCCCCAAAAAACTCATGTGGTCAGATTTTTCAGAGGTGACTCAATATAGTATAACTGACTCGTATTGCAATGCTGGGATTGAAGCTGAGTGATTGCTGGATTAGTCCACTGATTGGATCACCCTCCCACCTCCTGGTAGACTGGATACAATGTAGGGAACAGAAAGAAGCTTGTCTTGCTCTCTTCTGTTGCTTTTGCTGTCTTCCGCTACCATGAACTGTTTCCCCTCTGCCATGTGCCAGCCGATTATGGACTGAAACTTGTACAAACTGTGAGCTAAATAAAGTCTTCCTCCCTTAACTTGCAGATGTTGGTATTAGTCTCAGCAATGAGAGAAAAGTAACTAAAACACCTTCCTTGCTCTTCTCCTGATTGGTTCTCTTTCATGTCACTGATGACTCTCAAATCTGTGCTTCTAGCACAGATCTTTTCTCCAAGCTTCAGACTCCTTGCTGTCCCAGAGGCATCTCAGGTATAATACTTATTTTCCAGTACCCCTATGGAAACATCCATACTTTGCCTTTCTCCTGCATTCACCATTCCTGTGAAGGGCATCTTGTGCTGTCTCACACTAGAAATCTAAGAGCCACCTTAAACTCCTCATTGTCCACCATGCCCAACTGTGAGCAGACTCCGTAAGGAAACAGATTTGTGGTTTACTGAGGACTGTTCTCAGGAACGGCACCTGAGGAATGAAGAGTATCAGGTGAAAAAGTACAAAGGACAGCTGAAGTGTTGGTGCCATTGGATAAGGCCCAGGCTTCATAGATGGCAAGCCCTGGACCTAGTTGGCCAGCAGAGCTCTTCCATGCTGAAGCAACATATCAGTCAGATAATGTGCCTTGCTTTCAGGAGAAACATGACTTTGGATGAGGTGACTCTTTGCTGAGGGAAATACTTGGGGAAGGAGTTAACAGAGCCATCATCCACCAAAATATTCAGCATCTGGAGGGATGCATGTAGCATTAAAGAGGGAGCCAGAGAGGGCTTCACACCACATCACCACCCATTAGATCACTTATATTCAGTCACTCATGTTTTTGGCCTATTTCTGCATTTTAATTTTCAAATAAGAGCTATTTTCAGACTATTTTCTTTACTGTTCAAAACATACTGTACCATGAACAGAGAAATGGGCCAGGCACAGCCCAGCACTCAAGCTGCTTTCAATCTAAGTAGGGAGTGGACAATCACCCACCGATGATGTGGTCCTGTGTTTCTATAAAAGGGGAGACTTACCAGCAGGAGTTGGGAAAGCTTCCTAAAGAAATATTTTAACTGGAATCTGAAAGATGGACAAGAATTAACCAACTAGTGTGCGCTTGTGTGCTTGGTGAATGAGAATTCGAGGCATGTGGACATGCAAAGGCCTAAGACGAAGATCAGAGATGCTGAAGAAAAAAATAAAAAATGTTAGTGTAATTTTTTATTGCAATGGATTGCTTAGCTCTAAAGGCTGTTGTTTTTGTTCTAAACGTTAATGCCTAATCAGTTACTGACTGCTTATTAAATGATGGTTTGCGTTTTTTAATAAATTACTTAACCAAAGAGCTCTACAGAGTAGATGCTAATCCAGAGGGTACGACTTACCCAAGGTCTCATAGTTAGTAAATGGCACAGACATGAAGCAAATGTCCAATTCAAAGCTAAAGTTCTTGATGGCTACACAGAAATACTCCATCTAAGCTTTGGGAAACACCAAACTCACTGTGGTTTTATTGCCCATTGCCCAGAAATTCCTTGAACCAGGCCTATTCTTCAGGCAGTCTCCCTTCACACGTGTGCCAATGTTACCTGAGCCCAAAGTTAGTGCACGTGCTCACACACACGCACAGACACAGACACATACATCCTTACCCTTAACATCAACAAATCACATACTACCTTTTTAAGGGCCCTAGAACCAAGGCACTGTCCCCTAGGTGATCTGAACCAATGCTGACTTCCTCTCCCATCTTTTCAGCCCATCATTTTAATGTCCAACTTTTTTGGCAGCTGAGCCTACCAGCAATAACGAGTGTATACTAAAGAAAGTAAAACACCTACATATGGGCATACTGGAATAAGGCAAATCCACCATAATCTCCTTATAAAGCTATGACGACTTATGTGATTTTCTACACTAAATGAGATCCTACTCAAGGGCCAATATGAACTAAACCTATACACAGTATAAACATTTATAAAAATAGCCACTAGATGTCAGTCTTGAGCTGCACTGTTTCCTAGACTCTGCTGGGAAGCAAGCTAGTGTTAGGAACTGAGCCGGAGACTCCCTAATGGAAAACATTTGGTTGGAATATGGGTAATTTCCTTTATAGAGTACACTATCATAAGAACTATAGATGCTTTCTGAACGAAAATATGATTTGAGGGGCCCGACAGGATGGCTCAGTGGTCTAAAGCACCTGTTTAGGAAAGCTTAGGTGGCTGCAGGGACCGAGGTTCAATCCCGGGCACCACATGCTGCGCCAGCCCTGCCCTCAGGGCAGGCTGAGCCGGATATATAAATAAATACATAAATAAATACATAAATACATAAATACATAAAGCAAGCAAGCTTGAAACAAGAAAAAAATTCTTTAAAAAATATATGATTTGATTTGCAAAATGCAAAAGCACATGTTATCCTTCCCAACATTCTTCTCACTTGGAATGAAAACCTAAGTCCTAGCCGGAGTGGTGGCGCACACCTGTAATCCCAGCACTTGGGAAGCTGAGGCAGGAGGATCAATGCAACTTCGAGACCAGCCTGGGCTACAAAAGTGAGCTCAAGGCCAACCTGAACTGCAGAGTGAGACCCTGTCTCAAAAAGACAAAAAAAAACCTAAGTCCTTATTACAGCCCATAACATTGTGCTCCTGCTCCTCCATTTTCAACCAGTCCTGAACACACAAGAAACTGCAGAAATCCTGTACGTGCACAGCTGACTCATTAAATTAAAAACCTTGTGCCCATTTTATCACAGGGGCTCCAGATACCTTTCTAAAAGAGCAGTGGGCAGCTCTACCATGCCTGTAGCTCTACCCCCTTACCCTGACTTAGTTTTCTTGCTAACATTATCACCATCTGTTATAGTTTGTGTCAATTGTCCCCCCAAAGCCTCATGCATCATGGGCGGGGACTTCTAGAGACTTGACTCATGATCCACTGAGATTATGTGTTTTAGTACTGATGAGACTATGGGTGTGGTCTAAAACAGATATCCTGAGGCACAGAGTCTAAATGTAATATAAAGAGAGACAGAGAGACAGACTATTGCTGTTGCTCTCTGCTCCCCTGGTTGGTCAGTTGCCTCTGTCACAATTGTTGCTGTTCTGCCACCATGAACTGGATGCTCTTTGCCCTGTTACACTCAGCCTTGGGCCAGCCAAATATGGACTGAAACCTCCGGTAACTGTGAGCTAAATAAACCTCTCCTTTACTCATTTTGAGTGTCAGGTATTTGTCCCAGCAACGAGTAAAAAATAACTAAGACAACATCTAAGCTGCATTCACTGTCTCTCTGAAATTAGATCATTGCTCACTGCCTGACTCCTAAACCCTAAAACAGTACAAGGCTTACTGGCACTGCCCCCCACCCAATTACCTGAACTCACAGATATTCAGAGGCCAGAATTCAGAGGCATTAGTTTTCAGTCAGTAACTATGTACTAAATTCCTAATCCACAGAAAGAACAAAGTTCAGTGTGGTTACATGCCTGTAATCCCAGCTGTCTGGGGAAGCAGAGGCAAGCAAGTATGAGCCTAGCCTGGACAACTTATATCAACTGATTACAACTCTTTCCAAAAAAAAATTAAAACAATTGAGAGGTGTAGCTTAGTGCAAAAGCCCATTGTCCAAGTACTATATACACAGTAGCACATACGTGCATCCATGTGCACCTGCATGCACACACACACACACATATGAACATCATATCTGCCCATTGCCAAAAACTGTGGAACAAAGAAACATGCTGTAAAGATAAGGATCTAGCATCTTAAGAAGTGGAGAATAATAAACAAAGCCCAGGGACAGCTGTAATGGGTTACTTAGGGATTCCGGGTTACTTGGGGATTCCAGAAACCTGGGATTCAAGGAGGCAGATAACCGTTTATTCTAATGGCTCCTTGATTGTTGTCTCCTTCCTTGCTTGGAATGTTTTCAGTTAGCATTTGTACTAACCTAATGTTAGGTAAATGGTAAAAGAGGTAGTGGTCTCTAGTCTGTAGTCCCCAAAGCAGTTATGCAAATTCCTTAGCCTGTCCTTAGGTACTGAATAAAAGTACTATCTTTCTGTGGGTCTGGGCTCACTTTGAGACAGATCTCAGTGAGTCCTCTGAACTAAATTTTTTTAATTTATTTTTTATTTTATTTTTTTCTTGTTTCAGAACTTTTGCTTGTTTATTGTTTTATGGCCGGCCCAGCCTGCCCTAAGGGCAGGGCTGGCACAGCACCTGCCGGGGATCGAACCGCGGTCTCTGCAGCCGCCTAAGCTTTGCTAAGCAGGCGCTTTAGACCACTGAGCCATCCTGCTGGGCCCCTCTGAGCTAAATTCATCGAGTCTTCTCATCATTTCTTTCAGCACTGGCACATAAGAACATTACAACCCCTGCTGTGTGCATTCATCTCTGGGCATTTCATTTATCATCCTGCCTCCAAACTGGCTTAATTTTTTTTTTTTTTTTTTTTTTTTTGGTCCTTTTGAGACAGGGTCTCACTATGCAGTTCAGGCTGGCCTTGAGCTCATTTTTGTAGCCCAGGCTGGTCTTGAACTCACACCAATGCTCCTGCCTCAGCCTCCCAAGAGCTGGGACTATAGGCATGAACAAATTAAGCCAAACAAGCTTAATTTCTAAAACCTCACTTGAAAGAAGTTCACAGCGCAGGAGCACTGGATTCTTTTTTGCATTTCAAACCCTTTTCCCCAGATATTTCAGCATGCTTTATCTCATATTCCTGGCTTTGACCCCTGTTTGCAGTTGTGTGAGTGGTAGTGCTATCTGTCTGCAAGACTCACAATGTTAAGTTTCATGCTTGGTCCATCCTTTCCCATTTCTACACTTCACTCTACTCTCAACAAAACAAAATCACCACCATCATCATAATTATTTTCTACATGAAAATCTGAACACAGAAAAATAATTCACCAAGCACATGGGTGGGTTTCCATCAAATCAATAGTAAATCACAGGCATCTTTGAATCTGAATGAAGCTCAGCCTTTCTACCCGCACAGGGACCATCAACCTGAATAGGATGAAGAAGAGCTGCTTCAGTAGGTTACTAATGGAAAGTGGCATTTTTTACATATGGTAGAATAACTACTAAATCTCAGGTGATTTTACTATCCAGCACAGAGTTGCCTGAAATGCTGATTTTTTCTTACATGGGCAAGTTGTATGAATTTCAAGAAGACCATGTTGCTACATTCTCATGAATTTGCAATCTAGGGTATGAATATTTTCTCTCCTCCTAAAAGAAAATTTAGTTCTGTATTTTGACAGTTCACAATGTATCAGTGTTTCTTTGAAATCTCTATTACTTTGAACTAGAACTAATCATATACCATGCATAATTCTGTTAATTTATTTTCCCCCTTATGAAAATACTACAAATAAATGTGGCCATGTGAACGGTGATATCACAATTAAAATGATACACCCACTTCAATAAAATTTACCCTAAAACAACATGGCTACATAATCAGGGCCTGAAGATTTAAAGCTTGTTCAGATAAAAGATCTAAGAAACCTAATATTGGTTTCAAAATATTGGCCAATGAAATTATTAGCATGTCTTAAATGCCTTACAATAGTGTGCAGTGAACAAATTCAGCCAGAAATAATACCTGTTTGGACTCATAGTAAGAAATTTAACCAGATCCTACAAACCATGAGGCTCACTGTAGTTCAAAATTCCTGCTTTGAACAGTATGTCATGTTCCTCTTAAAGTCAGTTAAATAGGGGCTTGGAAACCAGTGTTGCATAGAAAACACTCCTTTTCAAAATCCTGTTATCACAGACTAACGAGAAAATTATTCATGGAAGTATAGCCCAAAAACAACTGTTCAGAATAGCCAAAACCAGAAGTTAAGCAATTATAACATCTTCCAGAGCCAGTCATGATGGCACACCTATAGTCTGACTCTGGGAGGCTAAGAAAAGAGGGTCTTGAATTTAAGCTCAGCCTTAGTAATTGAGACAATGTCTCAAAATAAAAAATGAAAAATAAAAAGCACTAGCTTTGTAGCTCAGTACAAAGGCTTGGGTTTGATCCCTAGTGCTATGTTTAAAAAAAAAAAAAAAAAAAAATCTGCTCTTTCCTTCAAATTGTCTGAATTTTCTCAAGAAACCATATCCTCTACAATTTAACAGGTACGTATTACACTCTGCTCTGGAATTTCCAACTTGCCTGAAGATTAGAACTTGAACTCAGTTATATCCAAAACAGGCCATAAAAGCACAAAGCATGCCTGTACATTAGATCCTACACTCATGTGGTGAATTTTCTGGCCCAGGGACTCTGGTCTCTCCAACTGCTCTCTGTTACTGCCCACCTGAGTTGAAGACAGTGAAGACTTCCACCCCCACATCCCCCTGCTGTCCAAGTATGAGGCATGCCTATAGGCCTCACTGTTGATGACATGGTTATGTCTGAAGCCAGCCACACCAAGGCATGCAGGTCTCCAGGGAAACAGAAAAACCTATCTCTCTTTTGGGCCTCAGCATCATAATTTACCTGATGGCCTACATTAGGGAGCACTGGATATCTCTGCCTGTGACAAAATATCTGTCTCCACTTGCTGTCAATCTTTGTGTGAAGTTTCCTTCAGCCATAATGTTGAAGACTGAATTGCATCAAATCCATCTTCAGGCCACCATATACCATAATGCCATTATTTATATCCAATATGACAGACTACAAGGATGACCAGGCTCAGCCCATGAGCTGGAGGCTCTCAGCAGCTGATCTGAATAGTCACATGTATCCAGGCAACTGGCCTCAGCAAAGAAGCAAGTTACAGCAGCTTTTATTGTATTAACTAAAACAAAACACAGATTTGGCTGGATTCCTCAGATGCCAAACAATAAGTAAGATGAGAAAAAAACAAACCATTCCAAGAATGAGGTATAGCTTTCGTTTAGACCACACAATGAGCAAAGAGAACTCTGGCCTTGGGTAAAGACAGAAGGGACAGAAGCTCCCAATAGCTTTTGACCTACAAAGCAGTTCTGCTTTTCAAGGACTTTGCAGTCCTGGTGGGACAGGGAGAAGGAAAAATTTGCTGAAGCCCAGAAAAGAGCTCTTTGAAGCAGGCCTTTCTGTGAGCAGGGGGGGGGGGGGGGGGTGTTACCACGACGGGAATGCTCAGAGCTCTGGCATGGTAGCTGCCAGGCATGGGCATGGTTCCTTTGTGTTCCTTCTTCAGGCCTCACCAAAAGGTGATAAACAAGGCTGTCACAGACAGTAGAGAATCCTTTATTTTCTGTTTCAGCAGTGGGCACAGCCATCTATCTGTCAAAAGCCTGGCAATTCTGGGCTCCCTATCACAACCTATAACCATGTTTACTCCTTCCACAGCTCAAGTTACTGCTTTATTTCAGGTAATCCTCTCTGGCAGGTATAGTGTTAACTGGCCTATTAACAAAGTATCCTTTCTGAAACATTCTTCTTGGCACTCCTCAGCTTAAAATTTTCCCATGGCATTCTATAGCCTTGAATATAAAACAAAACCATACAGGCTATCTAAGTTGCATCTTGCATTGGGCTCCATGTTATCTGACTGGTGATTAGCCTTCAAATGCCACTAAATATTTTGCCTAGTTTTTTTTTTTTTTTTTTTTTTTTCTTGTTTCAGAACCTTTATTTGTCTATTCACTCATTTTTATGGCCGGCTCAGCCCGCCCCGAAGGCAGGGCTGGCACAGCATGTGGTGCCGGGGATCGAACCGTGGTCCCTGAAGCCGCCCAAGCTTTCCCAAGCAGGGGCTTTAGACCACTGAGCCATCCCGCCAGGCCCGATTTTGCCTAGTTTTTGTGGAAGTTTTCTTCCAGATTATTAATGTTCTTCCTCTTTCTCCCCCATTACCTTTTGAGTCTGAGTGAAAGTCTTCCACAAAGGGAAGAGTTCTTTAGTAATAGGAACCACATCTCTTGTCTTTGGATCAGTTAACAGCCAACCAGCACCAGGAGTGTCCAAGTATTGGTCACTCAAAGATGAGCAAAACACAGTTTCTGCCCTTAAGAAGCAGAGTCTAGGGCTAGGAAGACAGCTCAGTGGTCTAATCACCTTCCTGGCAAACACAAAGACCTGGGTTCAATCTCCAGTGCCACATGACATGCCAGCCAGAGTGCCATGCTAACCACCAATATCAGGCATATACCAGGCATGGTGTTGCATACCTATAATTTTAGTGCTGGGGAGGCTGAGACATGAGTATCCCTCCCTACAAGTTCAAGCTACACAGCAAGATACTGTTATCAAATAAGTCAATCAGTAAAATATTTTTTAAAAAGCAGCAGTCTAGTTAGAACAGTTACATAAATAAACTATAATGTACTGCACATGCTTGGATAGATGTATGATTAAAATATTACATAAACAGTTTTCGATTCTACATCCATCATCTTATACATAGCACTAGCTACATTGCTGAATTTTGGCTTGACTCTCCCAGATGCACAAGCTTGAGATCAAGGCTGGAAGGGTACAAGGGAAATTTTTTGTTCATCTTTGAGTTAGCATCTGGCACATAAATATGCTATACATACAGAATACAGAGGGCGATTAATTATGTGCATCCTAGGAGATGTAGGAAGCCAAAAAAGGAAAAGTCATCTCCCTGATGAAAGGGAAAGGCAGTCATCCCAGCAGACAAAGCATAAGCAAATGCATCATGTGGCTGAGCACAGTGGGGAAGGCGTGCAGGCAATACAGCTGATTTTAGGAAGATATCCAAATGTATTCAAAGCCCAAGAACATTCTGCACTGTTTTCTGTCCTAGGAGACCCACTGTGAAGCAGTAGTTACCCTTGATATCCCATCTACTACTTATAAAATATAGACTGACAAGTTGAGACCCAGGAAGGGCAGCTATAAATTCTCCTATATGGCATTAACTCAGAGATGGTCACAAGGATGACACAAAATACAGCACCAAATTTTTACACTTTTCATTCACTACAGACCAGCGTAGCTCAAACTCAAGAACTGTGAATGAAAACATAATGGTTTCCCCTTATCTGGGGAGTGTTACCTGTAAATTTTTTTAGAAGGGTTCAGTCGGAGAAGTTTTAGAAATCTTGTTTCAGAAGGAAAGAAAATAAGTCCAGTGATTTCATAACGGAAATGAACAATGGCATGCTTCACATAACATGATCCATGCTTTTTCAGCTGATAGAATCACAACTTTTAAACACAATCCATTCATGTACATGGGTAACAAAGAATGAAGCAGCAATGGTTTTCACTTTTCATTTTTACATATTTGTTCGTGGGGAAGTACACACACAGAGCAAGCTGAACACACATGCCTTTCTCACTGTTACATATTTGCCCTGTATCTGTAACCTGTAAGCCAGGAACAAGCCACTATCAACTTAAAGAGGAGAGCAACCTGGACATAGGATGCAGGAGACAGACTTGCACTTTCCTCCCCTGCTGTCTATTCTGTGGAGAGCTTCCAAGGGGGCACCATGCACTTGGTGCCTGTGGGTGCTGCACTGCTCTGCTCATAGTGGGGGCGGGAATACATCCTGCTACTAGTTTCATTTCAGTAAATTGTCTGAAGTCTGGTGTGCATAATTTCTAAAACACAGATGAGCACATAATCTGTTCAATGTTGTCTGAAACTTTTTAAATGAAGGATGCTGACTAGAATTAGCCTTACATTAAGTGGGATGTGTGACTTTGCAGCCATTCTCTTTACATGAAGAAAAAAAGCAAAAGAGATTCTAAATGTGGAATTTAGAGTTGCCCTGTATGGGGAGAAATGTCAAGAGATAGAAGTGACAGATGGAAAACTGTAGCAGTAAAAAAGCAGTACGGGATTACAATGAATTTCTAGGGACATGCAACCATTTCGGTCTTCCTGGGTTTGTACAAAATCTATCACAAGGAAGAGCTAACCAGATTATAACTCTTTTCTCACTATAATTCAAACATACCTATATGGAAAATGTCCCATAAAGTATCAAGTCTGCTTATAAAACGAGTCAATAAGCAAAAATTCTTCACAGTAATATGTGCCAAAAAAAAAAAAAGAAAAAATTAGCCCTATTGTTATTCTTCTTTATATTCTAATCTGGAACATAACTACTCTAAGCAGTCATAGTATCAGCCTTCATTTGCATATTTCTGTTCACATGAATAAAATATTTACGCTTAGAGCATTCACATTTGTAATAAATTCAAAATTATGGCTCTTAAGGAAATACGTGTGATTAGGCATCTAAGCTCTTCCTAAGCTGTGAAATAACGTTTTTTAGAATTATTTTTTCAAGATTTTATTCAATGTGGTACACATTTTAGTTTTCAATTTACAATTTTATGTATTTGGGCAGAGTGAAGAGAAAGAAATACTGAATCAAACCACTAAACTCAAACATCTGGAAAACCAAGTTAAATACCTTATGTGTACCTGTGTATTTATACATGCATTTATTACTTTTAGTTACTATAGGATGGCCCAAAACTGATTTCAGTCTGAAAAATGGGATAGCTGGTTATGCTCAAATTCAACAGTTCCATCATTTCTTCCATAGTTCAACAAACAAAAAAAGATTTAAATGTAGTAGAACCATAAAACTTGTGTGGCTATTTCTTTCTTTGGAATAAATGTACCTCCTAGAAGTTAATATCTAAGAGAAATCTGACTCAAAGCAGCTATGATGAACACCTATAAACACTGTATTGCACAGCTGGACCATGAAGGCTCCACTCTGGAAGACAGAAATGCTGGAGGTCATTTCCAAGCCCATGGCAACAAAAAAGACTTTAGGAAGGCCACCTGACAGCCACACATAGTGGCACACACTCTTGTAATGCCAGATTCTGGGAAGCTGATGCAGAAGGATTGAGTTCAAAACTACCCTAGGTAACTTAGCAAGAGACAAACTATCTCAAAAAGGACTGAAGCACCAGGCATGGTGGTACATGCCTGTTTGTAATCCCAGCACTCAGGAGGCTAAGGCAGGATTGCTGCAAGTTCAAGACCAGCCTGGGCTACAAAGTGAGTTAAAGACTAACTATCCTGAACTGCAGAGCAAAAACGTCTCAAAAAAAAAAAAAAAAGGTGGGGGGGGTGTCTCTATGAAGGATGTGTGAAGCTCAATGTGAAGGACTTGTGTCCGCCCCCTTAAAAAGAAAAAGAAAAAAGGGGGAAAAAAGAAAGCCAGGTAATCGATAACAAAGCCAGTATTATGCCTCACACTCCAAAAGTTGCTACTATGGTCCACCACAAATCTAAAAGCAAAAGAAAATTAGAAAATTCTTTTCCAAGGAACATTTGAAGAAACATGCAAAACCTCAAGTTGGTTGTAGTCTTTGATGAAAAGGTTATCATTCAAACATTTGTTTTATTTGTTTTTTAACTATATACAGATATATAGATATAGGTATATAGATATAGATATGCTATGGCCGGCTCAGCCTACCCTGGGGGTGGGACTGGCACAGCATGTGGTGCTGGGAATCAAACTGTGGTCCCTGCAGTTGCCTAAGCTTGCCTAAGCAGGCACTCTAGACAGCTGAACCATCTCACCAGCCCCACAAGCATTTGTTTCATATACTTACTTTGAAGAAAATATTTAGGAAAACTGATTTTAATTTTTGTCCAACCTAGGCCCTCACTGCCTGATGCTCAGGGCTTATTCAGAAGCTGTGGTTGACAGCCCAGAGCAATTCCTTCCTCTAAGGATTTGCTGACTTTCCCAGACAGTGCGACATTTCCTCTAAGGAGGACAGAAGAGGCAAAGCCACGAAATTGCTATGAGTGAAAATAAGCAGCTGACTTAGGAAGTGTCTCACTATTTATAAAGTTACCATGCTAGAACTACATGCTGCCACAGAGATAGATGATAGGAGAGGGAAAAGGTTGCTACCTACTATCATATAATATGCTCACGAAAAACAAAAAGAATTCCCAAGGAAATGTATATAATATTTATATGATAGTCAAGATTTTAAATGTAAGAAATCATATGCACATATCACTCATTTTCCTACCCAGCATATAAATAAATGTAGATAACTATACTTCACAAACTAAAACTCCATGATTGAGCCTTTTTACTTCATTGCACCTTAAGAAGACTGCTTCAAATCTAACAAAAGCGATTCATCATCCTCTACTCTCACCTGGGGCTTAAAGGTAACCTTTAATGGCTCAGGGGTTGAGACCTCCCCTTCTTCTTGGGCCACATACCCTCCCCTGGCTTCCTCCTGCTCTGTGTCACTGAGCTCATCAGTGTGGAGCTCAGGGATGGGAACTAGAGAGGGGCTCCGGGCAACCATGTCTACACCCACCTCCCTGCCCGCTTCCTGACCTTCGGCCATAGTTCGGTCTTTGGCCTTCCTAAGGCTGCTCATCTTAAAAACTTCCTTTGAGGGAGCAGCACTAGAAATAGATTTCTTCAATCGTTCCCCTGACTGCCGCAGCCTCTCTCCAGACTGCCGCAGCCTCTCTCCAGACTGCCTCAACCTCTCTCTCCTCTCAGGCGTCACTATTCTTGTTCTAATTCTGTTCACTTTCTTGTCAAAATTCTGCCTTGTCTTCTGCATGTTTTCTTTGGAAAATGCCTTTTTGATGTGATCGATGCGCTCCTTGCCTGACTTTCTAAACCTGGCAGATCTGCTTTCTTCAACATAATATTCCTCATCAGAAGAGAGCTCTATCGAGGGATCAAAGACTTTGTCTTCTTCCTCCTGATTCTCGGTGAGGTTTCTGTCTTTTACAATGGACAGGGATGTCGGACAGCGAAGCTCTTCCTAAAGAAAAGAAAAGCAGAGAAGATGAGTGCTTTGTTTGGAGTATAGAATAGCCCTTGGACCTGCTGGCCATGTCCTGCAAACTTCTTCCATGAGCTGCTTATCTTCTGCATGCTTTCGAAATGCTGCAATTTCCCAGGTCTTCTCTCTCCTTGACTTTTTCCTCATAAACACTTCATCTACACCTCTCCACTTCTCCTAAGATGAAGACATGCAAAAATAATAAACGAATTTGATCCGGGTGTAACAGGCACCTCAAACATACCAAGTCCAAACAACATTCATCATCCTTTTCACTTTTACTTCCTTTCCTGTATCGCTCTGTACCGTCCAGGTGCTGGCACACAGAAACCCCAGAATCATCATACTTAGTATTTCTAATGCTGGGATTACAGGTGTGTGCCATTATGCCCGGCTTTCCTCCTCTCTCTTCTACCAATATTGTAATTGAGATTCTTGTCATCTCAGGCCTGAACTATGTAATGACTATTTACTGGTCCCTCCACTTCAAGAATATCACCTGTCTATTTTCTGAAGAATATAATATTACTGAAGCATAGTCCTGATCACATCTCTTTAAAACTTTCTAGAGATTACTCCATACTTGTAGGAGAGAATTCAAATTCTGGAGTGTGCTCAGAATCTCTCCAGTCAGCCTGAGCTGTTTTCTCTCTTCACTAGCCCAGCAACCACTCAGTTCCTCAAGTATGAAAATGTTTTCATTCCCTGTGTAGTCTCTGTTAAGACACCTTAAGTGACTCTCTTCTTTCCAACTCTGAAGGGAACCTTTCTTCAAGCATCAATATCAAATGCCCAAAATTCCCCAGGTGGTAGATGTCTCCAATTTATACCAAAGCAACATGTTTGCACCACTGTAAGTTACTGCAGTTTGAACTGAACTAGAATTGTACTTTTTTCTATGTGTGCTCCTGGGGCCTAGTGTGGTGTTAGGTCTCTCAAAGCAGAGATAGTACTATGATTAATTTTGATTTGCTCACAGCATATATAGTAGGCATACTCAAATAAATTATTATTGAGTTAAATTAAAAGCTTATGCCTTCAACAAACAGGACGCTAGCTACCATCATACATTACTCAATATCACAGGAACACAGAAACCTTATTTAAAAAAGAATAAGCGAAAGAGATCATTATTTCTTAGAGAGACAAACATGTAAAATACATAGAAAGTTGCATGGTAACGAATGCTAACGTGCAAAAAGCAGGAAGGGGATACTCAGTTACAGGGATAGTATTATTTAGAAGTACATTGGACAGAAAGGCATAATAAGGTGACATCTAAGCCTGGACCTGAAGGCTGTGAAGGAAGAAAAGAGAAATAGTGAAGAGGCAGTATGACTTAAACAGAGTGAACAAAGAGTAAGAGGAACAAGAAGAGTGTGAGAGAGAGAGAGAGGGCACAGGTGGGTCACGTTACAAAGGGCTCTGTGTCCAATACAAAAGACAATGGGTCCTCTTCTGGGTATGACAGAATGATGTTTAAAGATTTTGAGATGATCTGACACTGCATAAGGATGGCTCTGTGGAAAACAAGCTACAGGGGCAAAGTAAGGTGAGAGGCTACAGGATTTGCTAAGATAGCTGAGATAATGATAACAGCAGGAGAGAGAGACTGGGGGAAAAGACAGGACCTCAGCATGCCTGAAATACCCATGGGACACACAGGCAGAGATGGGGTGGGGAAAGTTAAGCACATGAGTGTACTAGAAATATAAATTTCAGAGTCATTAATGTAGAAATGCAAATAAAAGTCATGAAGACTGCAGAAATCACTAACACATTCAACATTCCTTGGAAACAAGGCATGTTTCAAAATTAAAAATATTCTAGGGGGCTTGCAGGTTAACTCAGTGGTTTAAGCGCCTGCACAGGCAATCCAGTCAGGCACAGAGGACAGTGGTTCGATCCCCAGATCCACGCTTACAGTAGCCTGCATTAGGGCAAAAAAGAATCTTCTAAGGGCTGGCCAAATAGCTAAGCAGATTCAGGCTCCTGCAAGTAGGCACAGGGATGGTGTTTGATGTCCAGGCCTGCCTTGCTGGCCCCACCCCTAGAGTATGCTGAGACAGCAATTGAGATGGCGTGTAGTGGTGTGCACCTGTAATACTAGCTCTTAGGAGGCTGTAAACAGGTGGGATCACTACAAGTCCGATCTAGTAGTGAGACCCTGAACACCCTGTAGCCTTCCCTAAAATACAAAAAAATAAATAAAATAAAATAAAATAAAATAAAAAATAAAGATATTCTGAATTTTGTAAAAATAATGTGATGCACTACAAACATGTGACCCCAGTGATATCTTGGGAACAAACATTTCTACAGTAAAAAATATGAGTATTTACACTGAGGTGGAATAAAGACTATATATAACCTCACGCTATTTCAGGTCAGATCCTAACACCAAATAACCTTAGGTCAAGCTAAGACTTCTTACCAAGTTACCGTAAAGGTAACTTGCTTTATAAAATATTTTGAATATTCATGCTGGTAGTCATGTATTTGGGGCTTGCAGATAAGAAGAAATAAAAAAAGAGTAAGAAAGGAGAAACCAACCGCAAAGAAGGAGCGGGGGGAGGGGGGTGCAGCACTGCCAGAAGTTAAGCAGGAAGCAATTTCAAGAAGCGAGGGAGAGGTCTACCAACTAACCAACTATGTCAGGTATCCAAAGTTTAAGGGTGAAAGCTGGATGGGAGAAACCAACAGACACTGGTGGCCTGGAAGCTAGGCCAGAGCACAAGTATAAAAGAAGATAGCTTACTATTCAAATAATTATTTCTAAAACCGCTAAACAATCCAAACTGTAAAGATCATGAGATTTTTAACTGAACCATGAATTAAAATTTCTAAAAGAAATTGTGTTCTACTTGAAATCCATATTAGGTCTATTCAATAATGTATACAAAAATACACTTACACATTCTAAAATTTAATCAGGCTGATAGCCAAGAAGGCATCCCTGGTAGCTTATTTCTTTGGATACTTATTTAAAATTAAATTCTGTGGCGACAGGACTGGAATGTCTGTGAATTTAAAAAGGCATTGGTGGGTGTCTCATAACTCTCTGATGAATCAGTTAAGAAGCAGTAAAATTATTCCTCTCCTTTCCTGACAGCTGCAGTGGGGAATAGCTTCAGCCATACGGTGTGGGTTGGTCTGGCCTAAGAAGGTATAATTAGAAAAGGAAGGAGCCCTAGTGTAATTACTTCTTGGTAGGGAAAAGACTATCTTGAGCTTGCTGTAAAGACAGCAGATATAGCTTAACTCAGGAATTACACACCCTTCCCTTCCACTGCAAAACAAATACTACAGAATCAGACATTAAAAAAAAAAAAAAAAAAAAAAAAAAAAAAAAAAAAAAAAAAAAAAAAAAAAAAAAAAAAAAAAAAAAAAAAAAAAAAAAAAAAAAAAAAAAAGGCAGGACAAAGTGGAGTCAGAAAAAGTACTTGCTCTAGAGATCCACTGTTATAATTTCTATGAGTCAGCAATAAATGAACGGTGAATATACTCTGATAATAATCGAAGATTATAGAGTTGAATGAGATCTGATTCCTAAGTATAACTACATTTATAAAAATTATATTTGTAAGGTATGAGATAAAAAATGTCATTTTTGTAACAGAATAAATATAATAAATATAAATATAAAGGGGAAAAGTAAAGTGTACTTGACTACATAGTAAAGTAATGTGGCTAGGAATTTTTAGGTACATAGAAGTCTGGGATTTACCATTACGGCACGGCCAAACAGCTCACTTAGTAACCAGATACTACCAGTTAATGACCAAAATTACAGGAAAACACAATAAAGTATGTGGCTCACAGGACTAAGAGGGATCCATCGAGATGAAAGTGTACTCAAAGAGAAACATAACTGGCTTAGAAATATTAATTATTTTTAAACAATTATAGGAGACATAATATCAATAAAGATTACAACCAAAGCTGGGTGTGGTGGCACATGCCTGTAACCCAGCATTTGGGAGGTTGAGGCAGAAGGATTTCTTCAAGTTCAAAACCATCCTGGGCTACACAGTGAGCTCAAGGCCAGCCTGAACTGGACGGTGAGTTGTGCTGTCTCAAAAAGACAAAAACAAATATATAGTCAAAAGATATAACCAGGCCTTTTTCAGGAAAAATTCAAATGAAAAAAAAGTATTATAGGTTAACTGCTCAGTTACAACATAACTAAGGGAAAATCTCCACATACCCACATATATAAAGGAACTACAATAATTACTACTTTTAAGTGCTAAGAACTGTGAGTGCTCTAGGTCTCTGTGCACTGCCATATGCCTTTACCTTTTCTCCACATGTTTATAAAACTTAACAATTGGTTTTTGGCAAGTTGCTGTACTACTCTCCACAAAATAATTTCACAGACTCTTCATGGCTTTACACCTTATAAAAAAAGAAATCTGTTCCAAACTAGTACTTCTCAGTTCCTTTCATTATAGGAGCTTGAAGATAGGAAAAATTACCAGTAAGTTACAGGGAGTAAAACATTAAGATTTTAACCTCAAAAATTATATATCAGTGGACAAACAGAACTTTCAGAAGTGTTTGTGCTGTAGCTTTTGGAAATCTCGACTGACACCTGGTCCAATGCCTGGCAAAAATGTCCTCAAGAGCCATGCTGAATGCCACAATGTTCCTGGCACACCACACATAAATGAAGTTGAAAAACATTCACTATTACTAATGTACTTGGAGAATGAACCAAAGAGCCAATACTATATATTCTCTAATACCAAATCTAGATTCCCCACAGTATACCCTAACACAGAACCAGCCTCTGAAAGTATGATGACAATTTTTAAGGCAGGAAAAAGGTCTCAAGGGACCTAGAAGGAAAGAAGACTAGTAAAGTACTGCTAGAGGCATAGTCCATTCTGTTCACCTTTTGACACTAGCACCCCTACTCTCTCCTTCTCTATCCTTTTTTTCTGAACAACTGCAAATACTTTAAAATAGATCCAAGATGCCATTTTACCACCTCACTATAACTCTTATCAATCAACAAAGACTACAGAGAAACAGCTAATGGCAAAGAACAGTCTGGGTGCTTACAGATGACATCCTTAGGAGTTCACAGTACTTCACTACATAATCCCCCTGTGTTCCTATTTTTATTCTTGCAGTGTTCTCCCCCTATGCACACAGGCATCCATTTTAAAAATACAGTTGTGATAACACTTTATAAAACCACCATTCAACACCTTTGCACATATTCCTGATCTTATTTTTAGAACACAAAATTTCTGGGTAAGATTTACGAATTTTTAAGGTTTATAACAGAATAAAACTTACACTCAGCAAAACCACTTTGCATTCATTAATATTTCTTCCAGCAAAACATGAAAATACCTCCTTTCTCCTACCTTTATACTCTTGAGTATACTTCTGACTTGACATTTTTTGTTTTGTTTTGTTTTGTTTTGTTTTTTTGCTTTGGGTTTTTTGATGCTGGGAGAAGAGTACAATTCTTTCCTTCTAATTTGTAAGAGTTTATAAAACATTGTAGATATTATGTATTTGCCATTGATAGGTATCTGTTTTTAAAAATGTGAGCATAGTATTATAGGAACTTAGCTCAATACACATACCACATAAAAATGACACTTAAATTAGCTAAGTAAAAAGAATCTGCAATCAAATAAGGAATTATTTATGTAACTTCTGTATCTGTATTAATGTAATACTGTAACAATATTTTTAAATCCCCTGACTGCTCCTTAAAGAAATACTTGTTCCTATTATTATGGCTGATAAATAAAAATTGCAATAAATAATATTTTTAAACATTTCATATTTTACTGGTTGGACATGCCAGACTCTCCACAATAAGAATAAACATTTTTCTGAGTTTATTAGTTGCCAGTTTTTCTGTTTTTACAGTTCTGGAGACTGAATCCAGGTTCTGAAGTCATGGCAAGGAAACAACCCTCGTAGTTTGTTCTTTCATGCAACCAAGACACATTTTAAACTAGAAATTTGTTAGGTCTGCTCTAGCGATAACATCCTTAAAGTCTATGAGAGGAGGACATCATGCACACTACACTAAGGCTAACATGGTAAAAGAGCCTTACCAATATTAAGTTTCAAAGGCAAGAAATAGCCTTAGGTATTAGCCACAGCTCATATTACATGAAATGCTTCAGAAGTTAAAAATACTGACATGATAGTACATTAAAAAATGTAGAAATGGATTTATCATGAGATCTCTGCTGATCTAGAACTCTGCTACATTATATATACAAAGGGTTAAGAAGTGACATAGGAAACCTCTGATAGGACATGCTGGCAATTAGAGGATCTAAGAAATTATAGTAAGTAAACTGAACATTAATGCAATCTTACCTGGAATATAACAACACGGAATTTGTTTTTCTTCATTATTTCCTCTTGTTTGGTTTCAACTTTTGTCACACGAACTTGTTGGTTCTCCACTCGGGCCTTCACATCTCTAATGTGAGCACTGACTTTTCGAGTTTTCTCAAACAGCTTGTTAATGACATAGCTTGTATTGCTGTGTGACTGTGAAAGCTTCAACAGGTCAATCTGCACAGATTTTATGGCATTTTCCATTTCCCTGTGTCTCTCTTCTATTCTCTTCTGGCTTGCCTGCACACTGTCCACAATGGTGGCGACTTTGTCCAGCACAGTGACAATAGTAAGAGCAGCATCTTGGTCTTCATCTTCAGAGACACTCGACAGACGATTTTGGTGGATTTTATCAGCATTGGAAGCAGACCCATTATGTTCCATTTTATTTTTCAGTAAGGTATCCCACTGCAATTAATTCTGGCGCTTAGAGCAAAAAATCAGCTTGATAACAGGCAACAGAGCTGCTTAAAGGGTTGGAAACCCCACCCCTGGAGAACGGTCAAGTATTTATAACTACAAATGCGCATACGTGACTATTCTGCAATATGAGCCCTCGCAAAGCACAGAGGACTGTTCCAAACATGCTTGCTGATTGACTAAGGGACTCAAATAAGACTGTGTGGGTAGTAGATAAAAGCTTTTTTAAAAAGTTCACTAAAGCTGCCTTACTTAAGGCTAGGAGCCAAGTAATAAATTCCAACTACTGGGTAAAGCTTTTGTCTTTCAATATTCCAAGTAATATTTGTAAAAGCAAGTGGAATTTTGAAATAAGATCTGCTTTTTCTTTTTAAGAATTTTTTATTTTTATTTTTCTTGTTTCAGAACTTTTGTTTGTTTATTTATTTATATGGCCGGCTCAGCCTGCCCTGAGGGCAGGGCTGGCGCAGCATGTGATGCCAGGGATCAAACTGCGGTCCCTGCAGCGCCTAAGCTTTCCTAAGCAGGCGCTTTAGACCACTGAGCCATCCTGCCGGGCCCCAAGATCTGCTTTTTCTATTGAATTCATCTATTATAAATACTGATACATCAATATTAAATAGTAAAGTAAATAACCACACCAAAGCAGGCCACATAGTGAAAACATTATATTATAACATGCTTTTTCAAACCAAATATTAAAATTAATATTTAATTTTGAACATATTTTGTAAATTCTACATGCATACTTTTGAGTACCTAAACTACACATTAAATAGCTCAACACATCCTACTCACACTTCAGATCTTTAAATACCAATAATCTATTAATACAGCTACTATTACAAGACAAATTCAAATAGAGGTCTTAGGTCATTTTTAAGCTCACTTTAAGAGCACCAGTCATTAACAATTTTTGCATTGTATTCACAAACACTGGTACAATTTGTTTATTTATGTTAAAACAAATGTTTTGTTAAAAATGAATGTGTATTAAAGTAGTGTAACTGATAGAGGGCTTTATGACAGTTCTTTTGTTAAAAAGCCTATTTTGACAATATCTAACTTTACTTTTCAGCAATTTGTTCCATGACTACTACCAGGTTGTTTTTCAAATTATCAGAATTATTTTTTCAAAGTGAGGAATAATGAAATTCCAGTCCATACATTTTATAAATATTTTACATCTAACACACACAGCTTTGTAGTTCATGCGATACGCAATGTCTAAAAAAATCAGATACTAAATCTCAAAAACATTTAAATATCTATTTAAACACAGTGTCTTCTAGATTCTTTTTTATGTGTAAGAAAAGTAATCTGTAAACATCTTTACCTTTAGTTCATGCTTGGTCATTTATTGTGGCCATGGTGGAAGAAGTGAATATGACTTTATAACCATTTGTGAGTGGGTCCATTTTTGCAAAAATATTACATTCCATGAGTAAAGAACAAATCTTAGAATTACAATGTGGTACAAATTTGTGAAATAATCAATTTCTGTATTTAAACCATAAAACAAAGACTACTAAACAGCCCAAAACTGTTATAGTTGAATATTCTAAATTCAAGCCAACAGTACAACACTAAAAATGTCCAAAAATAAGGCCTCTGAAATAAATATTTCCGTTCTTTAAAAAAAGACGTAAGTGTATATCACATGGTCAGTGTACATATAAAAGTCATCAGTTTAAACCATTCTAGATGATGTATCTGAAGTAAAATGACCTAAGTTTTGCTTCTGTCGACGTCCTCTATTATTTTTGGGACATTTTCTGTTGCATTAAAAAGAAAGAAGAAGAAAAAAAAAAAAAAAAAAAAGAAAATATTTTATTAGGAATACTTCAAATGTTTCCAAATTAAGCACATTTCATACATAAAGCCATTTTTTTTTTACATAAAGCCATACATACTGAATGCAATTACATGAAGTGATTTGGTGCAAAACATGATAAAGGTGAATACAAAATATCTTCCTTATAAAGGTTGGTGTCAGTGTCAGATTCTAAAATTCCCCAGATCTTTTTCTTATCCTCTATATGGAAAGCTATTACAGCTCCTCCTGGCAGAAAACTTGGTTGACAATATTCATAATTATACTGCTGATTTTATTATTTGGCCCAGGTAGACTTGTTTCTGAGACCTTGTTTTCTCCAGACTTTAAGCTGTGCATCTTCCCAAGACAAGAACACCTGCCTACTAGACAGACCCTCTGTGGAGTATATCTGTCAATTACAACTAGACCCTCCTCAGCTAGAAGTAGCCAGATCAGTGTTCAACCCTTGCACCTCTCACAGAAATTGGGGTACTTCTTCAGAGGAGGGATTATAGATAGCTAAGTTAGCTAAAAATATTGTAGGCAGGGCCTGATCCTCGAAGGGTCAATGCAGAAGACAGCTGTGACTAGAGCTGAATGAAGGCCAAGCTTAAAGAAAAAGAACTACTACTCAACCATATACTTCCCCTACCAATAGTGATTGATATTCTAAATAGGCATCAATCACTTGGGGCAGAGGATCAAACCTCCTTAACTAATTTTTCCAGAGATGTCCTTGTCCCTCTCATGTGCTTGCTCAGTGCACTTCTCAATCAGATTTCCATTTAATCATTATTACCCAAGCAACTATCCTTGTTGTAATCTTATTGGTTGACTTTCACTTTGTCCTATCTCATACCCACCTTATGATTTCCCATTGGATCAATACCACCTCAGCTACTATAGCTGTAATCTTATTGACTGATTACAGTTCTGTCCCATCTTGAACCTACCTCATCTGTGGCTTTATTCAATAAAACACCCTTTAGCATGACCTCTTCTGTCTCTCTTACAAAGAAGCTTTCTTTCCCTCAATAAATTCTTCCTACTCTAAAAAACAAACAAAAAAAACTGGATTATTGGGAAGATTAAGCATCTGTCTGACTAGAAACAGACCTACCAGAACAATGCTCATTCTTAGTCTATATTACTTTATGTACATCCCAGATAGGGATACCTGCCCCTCCTCTGGTGTGGTAACTCCCCAGCCACAGTGGCTGCTAACATGCAAAACAGATGATACTTAAAAGTACCTTGATCTATTTACTTTCCCTGAGCATAATGACACCCACAAAAGGACAAGAAAAGTTTAAATGAAGGGGGGGAAAATCAAGAAGAAAAGTACATATTAGCTTCAAATATGAATAGGCAAAACTGTCTACTGATTTTAAACAATGACTCAGAAGGAATTGTTCCATACCTTACCAGAATACACCACAGAAAACAGCAAATGACTGGGGCCCTGAGGACAAGAGGCCATTCTTGATTCTGCTCTCAATTAATTATAATGTTTCTCCATGGAAAGAATCTCATGGTAATGTAAGCATTCTTGAGCATGCTGCCCAGACTACAGTCATTGCTGTTCACAAGATGCTGCATTATGAAAAGTACTATAAAGGGCTAAGACGAATTTTGATAATTCTGAGTTTGGGCTCTAACTAATGTGTGCAACTTTAACTTCACTATATGTAAAATGTTGTATTAACAAATGAACTAATCTCTAATTATAAAGAAATTTATAGGAGCCGGGGAGATAGCTCTGTGGCACAAGAGCTGCCCAGCAAGTGCAAAGCTGTGAGTTCAAACCCTAGGCCTAAAAAAAATAATAATAATAATATAAAATTTAAAAAAAGAATTTAGAACCTAATGGATAGAAAATTATATAATGAGTGTTCCTGCCTAATAGAAGGCTCATGTTTTTATTCAATTTTGCCTTGACTTAAAAGCCTTGATAATATTTTTATTTTGTACATAGTTTTCTAAAGACTCACTAATCCTCTATTTCATTTATGAGACCACTGGTGGAGAGGTCAAGCACTATTTAACTGTCACTAACTAATAATGACCTTAGAAAAGGTCATAAAATAAGAGGACATGACCATGATGATATTCAAAGTCCTTACCTAGCTGTCATTCTTCAGTCTAAAAAAATACAAGATTTGAACTACAAAAAAAGAAAATGTAACAAACCCATGCAGTATTGATAAGCAGGTCAGTGAAAACATCCTTTTCAAGCAAGATTCTTCCTAAGCAATAGCTACCATAGGATACATGAACAGCTGTCCCATAATGGACTGTGTGGAAGAGGTACTCCTTAAATACTCAATGTAGATAAGTCTAAGTACATTACTATAATATTCCACATCCAACAGAAGACTTTGGGGAAGACACCACAGAAAAAGACAGGCCCCATGGAGAAATTTGTGATAAACACAGTAAGGCAATCCTTCAGTGATGGAGATACTGGATGGTTAACACTGTCATTATTGTCTAAGTGCCTGTGAAGGCAGCAATGGAGGTGAATTAGAAACTCGGGGGTACTGATTTAATATCTGCCATATAATTCTGATTTTGAAAATGGATGTGACAGCCCACAGAAAGCAAAAGTATGGAGTAAGTAAAAGGCTGGTGTGGGGTTAGAAAAGGGCTTAACCAGTTCTACAATCTCAGGCAAGGTTTCGGCTTCTTCAGTTCCTGAAGAACTGAAATTAAAGGTGCTCCTTGGTGTCTCTAACAGCCTTTGATTCTCTGGGATAGCACTATCAATGGCCTCAAATTTATCCCTTTCTTTAAATCTACTTTTTTTGGCCTTCCAAATCATTTATGACACTATTCTTATATTCTGTTTCAAAATGGTCTTTCCCTATTACACATTTTCCCTACTCCAGTAAATTCTGCATGTGACCCTTTGAATGCTCTGGAAAAATTGTTTGTACCAAGGCTTTTCCCTCAAGCCTCAAATTCCTACCCTAAAATCAATTTTGAACCCTGCTCCTATGCAGTGGTCATACCTGCCACCCTCCTCTTGATGGTTTAGCAGGAAGATGAATAATTTAAGAATCAGCACTCAATCCTAACCAGGCACTCTTCCAAGTTATTAGATGGCCACAGGCAAACTCATTAATCCTTGATTCTATGTTAAATGGCCACAGCCAGCCCTGCTATTCAATGGGGTTTCTTCTTCCCATCTTTTCTTTTTTTTTTTTTTTTGTCTTTTTGAGACAGGGTCTCGCTATGCAGTTGAGGCTGGTCCTGAGCTCACTTTTGTAGCCCAGGCTGGTCTCGAACTCGCACCAATCCTCCTGCCTCAGCCTCCCGAGTGCTGGGATTACAAGCGTGCGCCACCACGCCTGGCGCTCCATCTTTTCTTTCTATTGTCATTATTTGTTATGCCATTATGTCCCTTCTTTGATATATTGACCATTTTTATACCAGTAGTTCTGCCTAAAGGCACATCATCTGTTCTGTGGAGTAAACCACACCGATTTTAGTTCCTGAAATTAACAAAAAAAATGTCGTTTATTCAGAGAAGTTTCTTTTATCATTTCTCCATTTATCAATTTGGCTCCAGATGGCTAAGACTACTAAAGGTCTGGCATCTATCCAGGCCTTAGTTAGAATGGCCATAAATCTAATATGGCCTGTCAATATGCATATTTAAAATGCTCCAATCTTCTGCCCAGGAAAATACAAAGATACACATGGTACATCTAAACCAAACCCTAAAAGATGTTGAATGAGGTAAGCAAAGAGAAAAAAATAAGCCGGGCGTGGCGGCGCATGCCTGTAATCCCAGCACTCAGGAGGCTGAGGCAGGAGGACGTCCAAGTTCGAGACCAGCCTGGGCTACAAAAGTGAGTTCAAGGCCAGCCTGAACTGCATAGCGAGACCCTGTCTCAAAAAGACCAAAAAAAAAAAAAAAAAGAAAAAAATAGGACTTGCTGAGAAGCACAAGGACATGTGCTGAGTTTTTTTCAAATCCAATTTAGTCTGACTCAGTTTGGAAAACATTCATTCCATGCCAGCTATGCTTCAAGTAAGTCTTTTATGATAAATGAATTTTATTGATGACACAGAACTTTAAAGCCTATTAACCCTGTAACTCAAAATATGAAGTAAAGTTAAGACAGTGATATAATATGAAAAGTAAGTAACTTTAACTTTGGATTTGTTTCCACTTCTTATACTTAGCACAGAAAAATATGTTCTCAGGGTGTAATGCAAAGATCATGTGTTGTTCTGCAGGATTCAAAATATTCTTACATGGTTTTTCTGTACATAAGCAGATCATCTAGAATCTTTGCTACTACCAGTATTGTTCTTGAATGCAGTGCTCCCAGTACACAATTCTAAGATCCCTAAATTACTTTAGTTCATTGACTGTATCATACATACGCCCTTTGCCTGTAACTAAGATACGCTAGCCCTGGGATGGAATACTTACCTATAGTCTACCAAGGCGAGACAAAGTGAGATCAGACCCAAAAAAAAATTTCAGGGAAGTAACTCTAGGATTTTTCCTAATAGGCTGGTAGATTAAAAACCTCTATCATTCTAATATGTTCCAAGGGTTGTCTAGTTTAATTGCTACGTATACTAGTTTAAATTGATACTTTTATATCATTATTTACCTTGTTATGCACATGACAATTGCTACTATAATGGCGATCTGCACAGCTCCAATAATGGCTGCAATAAGCACATGAGTAAGTTTCTGCCTGCTTGGCACTACATAGAGAATACTAAAGTCTGTCTTTTCACAGTGCTGTCCAGTGTAACCAGATTCACATCTGAAAAAGAAAAAAAAAAACAAAAAGAATTTCTATGGGAATTACAAATTTTTACACTGCATGTTTCTAAGCTAAAAGATATGAAAACTCTAAAAAGGAGCAGAAACAAAAAGGAGCTAGCACCTGAAAAAACATGCCACTTGTGTATTTTCTTAGTCTCTCTGATGTCTATTTTACACAGTGCTTCTCTTAGGTATGTTAAAACCCATCAATTTTAAAGTTGCTAAATAAATCTTTATCACCATCATTTCAAAATAGAACCATAACATTCTATCTGGTAACTATAATATGGCTAACTTACTATTCCTCATTCTAATATATTATCAGTAGTTTTCAATTTCCACAATATGAACTAGGTGTGATAATAAACATCTTATGAATGTTCACTTTCCTATAGTGTTATTCTGTAGACTTAGATACCTGGAAATGGAATTACTAAATAATAAATAAGTGCAAACATTTACTACTCTATATACACATCATCAAATTATATTCATGACACTTCTCCATGTTCAAAGAACAAACATTTATGGTACAGAAAGAAGACAAAAATAAGTTATTAATAATAAATAGCATAGTTGAGTGAGTGCTAACCTTAGCAATTATCTGAATTTCAATTTAAAAGTAAATACACAGGGCCCGGCAGGATAACTCAGTGGTCTAAAGCGCCTGCTTAGAAAAGCTTGGGCAGCTGTAGGGACCACGGTTCGATCCCCAGCACCACATGCTACGCCAGCCCTGCCCTCAGGGCCAGCTGAGTCAGCCATAAAAATAAATAAGCAAACAAACAAAAGTTCTGAAACAAGAAAAAAATAAAATTAAATTAAAAATTAAATTAAAAAAGTAAATACACAGATAATATCCTCAGCTGAAAATCATAATTTGACATAAGAGAACATTTTAGATATTTAACAGAAAATTCATATTTTTAAGCTAACAGAAGTGAAATGTATAAATTAGCCAGTCTTCAATTGAAATTGATTAGTAAAACATGTGAAGCCTAAGAACAGTGTATATATTTATTAATGTATCACAAAGGATTTGAAACTTATCACAAAGCACATATAACAACAACAGATGGGAAGCCTGGACAAATGCAAATCAGGAAAGTCATGGTGATGTGAGTTTACCTTCCATCCCTAAAGTGCCTGGATACTTGCCAGCTGGCTTCACACTGGGCTCTAAGTTTTCCAACAGACAAAACCACTGGTAAGGGGTTGGGGAGATAGCTCAGTAGAGTAAGTGCTACTTATTCTATGTAAGTTTTTGTGACATTAGACTGGGCAATAAATTCTTAGTTATGACACTACAAGCAACAATAACAGAGATAATCTGGACTATATCAAAACTAGGATTTTTTGTGCTTAGTAAGAAAGTAAAAATTCACAAAATAAATGAAAAATATACAAACTATACATTTGATAAAGGATCTATACCAAGAACAAATAATTATTAAAAGGCCAAAAAAATCACCAACTAAGAAATGGGCTGGCTGGGGAGAAAGCTCAGTGAAATAAGTGTTTGCCTGGCAAGTGCAAGGTCCTAAGAAGTTTGATCCCTGGTACCACCAAAAAAAAAAAAAAATTGAAAAAGAAATAGGCAAATAATCTATATAGATTTTTCAGTTATTTATATACATAAATAACTAATACAAAGTCTTTATCCATTGTGGAGGTGAAAAGCAAACTACAATAAAATACCATTTCACAAAGTATGGTGGAGTAAAATGATTACAGATGGTCAGTACTATACAGAACATAAAAAGGTACAACTATCTTGAAAAACAGTCTGGCATCCTCAAAAAGTTAAGTACTGAGTTACCATTTAATTCATCAATTCTCCTAGGAATTTACCCAAGTGTAAAACCTATGTTCACACAGAAGTCTTCCATGATTAATAATAGCCCCAAAAGTATAAACATTTCAAATGTGCAGCAACTGATGAATGTTGTTATTCACACTACACATTATTATTCAGCCATAAAGGAACAAAGTGTTTTCATAAAGTACATTCTACAATATGCACAAACCTTAAAAACATTATGTGAATTGAAAGAAGTCAGACACAGAGGAACATATATGTTCACTCATGTAAAATTTCCAGGATAAATAAGCCTGTTTAAAGACAGAAAATAAGTTAGTGGTGTGCTAGGGCTAGAGTTAACAGGAAGATATGGGAATTAATAGCTGAAGGATATGAAATTTCTTCTTGAGGAGATCAAAATGTTTTAAAATTTACTCTGTTGGTAGTTGCATAGCTCTAAATATATTAAAACTGCTAATGGAGAGATAGGGTGAGAGGGAGTGGGGGAAGAAATGAAGGAGGAAAAGAGGGAAGGAGGGAGTGTAAAAGGAAAAAAAGAAGATCCATCAATGGCAAAGAAAATAATTGTCCCATAGTAGGAAATGTAGTTCAGGGGATGCAGAGTGCTCCCCTAGCAGGTGGGATGCTCCAGAATCAATCACTAGTATCACCACCACTCCACAAAAAGCAATCTCCATAAAATAAAACCAAACAAGTTATTTTCAAGAAGCACAGTTACTATCATTATTAAACTCAAGGGAATTTGACTGCTGGGGTCCTCATTTAAAGATAGTAACTTCTAATAAAGAGAGTAACAGCCTCAATAACACAGCTGCAATAAATTCAATTATATAATGAAGTCTCATAAGACTGTTAATGTCCTTCATGGCAGGCTAATGGCCAAAAGTCAAAGCTCAGTAAAATCAAGTGTCCCACAGAGAGTAATAACAATGTTCTAGATCTGTAGTTCTTGGACAGTTTGGCCTAATCCAAAGATTAAAATCAGAATATAATAAGAATCTTTAGGCTATATATCATTCAAGTAATCCTTCATGCATATCATTTTCTGCAACTGATTTTTGGTCAGACTTTCCAAGTACCTAGAGTATTAAGTTGCTATCTCTTTTTCTGTAATTAAAGGCAGATCCTGGGTTTCAGTTCACTACCCTCTACTTTCACCCCATATATCTTCCATAGGTCTTCTCCTTTGCTTCCTGGCTAAGTGCTGATTTGTTTACTTGGGCACCTGTTATGTGCCAGTCACTACTGTAATAAGCATTTGGGATACATCAGCTAAAGGACTCCTGCCTGCTGACAGTCTAAGGAAGGGGTCAATAAATGTAAGTGAGCTAAATGGCTATATTAAAAGGTGGTGTGTGTAGAATGATTGTGAGGACAATATGCAATATGTCAACTTTCAAAGAAAAGAAAGGGGAAAAGAAATAAAAAGTAATGTTGATTTAGAAGGGTAAATGTTTAATTGTTTGATCAATCTTATATACCTATATGTATTAATCTAAACTGATCTGATGAAGAAAATATGTAATATAACCATTGTTAAATTTAAACAATAAAAAAAATTTTTTTAAAAAAGGTGAAGTGTATGTGTGTGTGTGTGTGTGTGTGTGTGTGTGTGTGTGTGTGTAGAAGAAAGAAACAGAGGGCTGTGAAAGGAAGTAAAGGGACAGTATGTGTGTTAGGAGAACCCATGAGGGCCATGTGTTGGCCAGAAAAACAGGAATGTCATTTTCAAATAGGTAAATGGTCAGCATAGGCTTTTTTAAGAAGGTAACACTAGGTTAAGTTGTAGTGTAATGGCACAGTGCCTGCTTTGAGTGTATGGAGCTTGGGTTTTATCCCCAGCATCACATATTTAAAGAAGGGTGGCATGCAAGTAAAAACATGAAGTAATAAAGTCTGCCATACAGAAAACTGAGAGGACAGCCTAACTAGCAAAGGAAGAGAAAAGTTTCTGAAGATGGGAGCATCACAAATGCTATGTCCAAAAACTCTTAAGTATAGCTGCAGTGGAGTGGGAAAAATAGATAAACTTAAAGATGGTACCTTTACATGACATATGCCACACATCAGTATATGTCATGTAAAGCCCATGACTAGTTGAAATCACTAAGGAAAACTACCAGAACTGAACCCTTCTGCACTACAGTTTGAAAGGGCCAGGAAGCACAAGAGCCAAACTTCATAGGGCCTACTGCATTTAGTGATAGGGAGGAGCCACTGAACAGTTTTAGGAGAAAATTACATGAACTGGTTTTTATTTTCAAAGTCCTACTCTGGCCACTGTGTTCAGCATGGTCTACTGGAGATATGATTAATAAAGCAAAGACCTTCTGGGACAGAAAGATTGCTAGAAAGAAAGTAGATGATATTGCTAGAGATGAAATTATTCACAACTATACATCTACAACCTGTATCCTGGATATTTGTTTCCATATTGTTTTATGGTGATAGGTATAGAACTCAGGGCCACACATACTAGGCAAGCACTCTACCACTGAGTTATACGCACAGCCCTTCTACAAGCCAGAAAACAAAAATAAATCCAACAGGCTACTAGATATCATCCATAGTGGATATCTCACTGTCACCTTAGACCAAGCATGTCCAACTGAATGCCCCCCCAAGCCTCCTCACTCTTCCCAATGTTATTTGGTACTCAATTTGGCCTTAGCCAGAAACCTGTGACCTTCATGAATCTTCTTTCCATTGCCCTCTACTAATCCCTAACTGACACTTATTGATATCTGCCAATTTAACTTATTATACTTCTGTAACCCATTTACTTACCTCAGCCCCAGGACAACTCTACGATTTAATTCATGCTCCCACTTTTTACTAAGTCTGACACTCAGTCTACTAATACATTTTCCACAATTCCATCAGACTGCCTTTCAAATCTAATCATGTCACTGCTATGTAAAGTATTGTAATTGCTTCTCACTGTCTTTTTTTTTTTTTTGGTCTTTTTGAGACAGGATCTTGCTATGCAGTTCAGGCTGGCTTGAGCTCACTTTTGTAGCCCAGGCTGGTCTCAAACTCAAACTCTCACTGATCCTCCTGTCCCAGCCTCCCAAGTGCTGGGATTACAGCCATGCACCACCACACCCAGCCTCACCGCCTTTTAAAACAAAGGCTACATTTCTGGGGTGGTAAAAATACTCCTATAAGATGTAATCCCTCCTCTAACAATGTTCTCATTTCCTTGCTGAAGTACCTCTTCTGAAGTTTCAAATTGTCTCACAAATACCTATGTGGTAACATTTTTTGTGAATGTCATTATTTGTTAGTCTCTTCCACCAGGCTGTTTTTCAAAGACAAGCTCTCTGGATCCATTTCATATTTATCTGCCAATGCAGGTAGAATTTGGTAATGTTTGCAATAAATAAACAAAACAAGGGCCAGTGGAGATAGCTCAGCAGACTAAGCACCTGTTTAGGCAAGAGCAGGGACTGGGTTGAATCACCACTACCACATACCATGCTGGCCCCACTCCCAGGCCCACTGAACTGGCCACTCAGACTGAGCATGGAGGCACACACCTGTAATCCCAGCCCTGGGGAAGATGAAAACAGGAGGATCACTAGGAGTCCAGGCTGCATAGGGAGGCCCTGTACCAAATAAATAACATTTTAAAAAATAAATAATTAAAACAGTGCTGGGATAATGCTAGGTTTTAATAAAATAATAGGACTCAATCTAAAGGTTGTTCATCTAGTTAAAAGCCAGTTAAAAAAAGAGAGAGATTCTTTAATATTTAAGAAGCTCCTCTGGGGCCGGGCAAGATGGCTCAGTGGTCTAAAGCGCCTGCTTAGGAAAGCTTGGGCGGTTGGAGGGACCGCAGTTCGATCCCCGGCCCCACATGCTGCGCCAGCCCTGCCCTCAGGACAGGCTGAGCCGGCCATAAAAAATAAATAAACAAACAAAAACTCTGAAACAAGAAAAAAATAAAAATAATAAATAAAAAAATAAATTATAAAAAAAAAATTAAGAAGCTCCTCTGGTCTGAATAAAGATGTTGATAATCATCATGTGTCATTTTGTTATGGTTTGTCTAGTTGTCCCCCTAAAGCCTCATGAGCCATAGAGTAGGAACTTCTAGAGTTTGAGATTTGATTCATGATCCACTGAGTTATGTGTTTTACGTACTGGTGAGATTATTGGTCTGAGTACTACTGGGAATTATAGGTGTGGCCTGAGGCGGATAAGCTAAGGCAGAGAGCCTGATGTAATTTTTTTTTTTCCCCCTTGTTTCAGAACCTTTGTTTGTTTATTCACTCATTTTTATGGCCGGCTCAGCCCACCCCGAGGACAGGGCTGGCGCAGCATGTGGTGCCGGGGATCGAACCGTGGTCCCTAAAGCCGCCCAAGCTTTCCAAAGCAGGCACTTTAGACCATGGAGCCATCCCGCTGGGCCCCGAGCCTGATGTAATTTAAAGAGAGATAGAGAGACAGACTGGAGCTATTGCTCTGCTACCCTGGCTGGTCAGTTGCCTCTGTCGCAACTGTTGCTGTTCCACCATCATGAACTGGATGCTCTCTGCCCTGTTCCACTCAGCCTTGGGCCAGCTGAATATGGACTGAAATCTCCGGTAACTGTGAGCTAAATAAATTTTTCCTTCCTTCATTTTGGGTGTCAGATATTTGTCCCAGCAAAGAGAGAAAAGTAACTAAGACACATTGTAAAACAATAACTGCTAAATATCTATTGAGCTAGGTCCCATTAACCACTTATCAGTCCAATTATTTTAATACAGAATAATCAAAAATTACATTTTCATTAATTTTTAAAAGATAATATAACAAGAAACAAAAATGACAATTTTATCAAATTTCTTCAATATAAAAATCAGCTGGTTGAGCCGGGCGTGGTGGCGCACGCCTGTAATCCCAGCACTCGGGAGGCTGAGGCAGGAGGATCGGTGTGAGTTCGAGACCAGCCTCGGCTACAAAAGTGAGCTCAAGGCCAGCCTGAACTGCATACTGAGACCCTGTCTCAAAAAGACAAAAAAAAAAAAAAAAAAAAAAAAAAAAAAAAAAAAAAA
>PVJA010001667.1:0-121352 GCA_004027025.1 Myocastor coypus | reverse complement strand
TATCCTTTCTAAATCCACATTACTTTTTTTTTTTTTTTCTTTTCCCCTTTCTTTTCTTTCAAAGTTGACATATTGCATATTGTCCTCACAATCATTCTACAGAGTACAGTGTGTGGGCATGACCCACCTCCCTGTTGATGTTTCTTAGAAAAAAAAAGGAAAGAATATATTTCTCTTTGGACTAAGAGGAAGCAGATACATACACAGTCAAAAGTTTTGTAATTGCAGTGGGTTTGGTGGTAATAATTTATGCCTCCTATTGGACTGAATATAGTAACATTTTATATGTATGTATGTGTGTATGCATGTATAATGTTTTTAGTACAGGATCTACAGGGTCTCGCTATGTAGGTTGGACTCATAGTGATTCTCCTGTTTTTAGACCCCAAGCACAAGGATTACAAGCATGTGCCACCATGCCAGTCTCAATTGCTGCCTCAGCATACCCTGGGGGTGGGGCTGGTACAGCTGGCTGGGGATTGAACCCAGCCACTGAGCTCTGCCTAAGCATTCACTTTAGCCCACTGAGCTACCTGGCTGGCCCAAATATACTAACATTTTGAGTTTCTTTCTCTTTCTCTCTCTCTTTTTCACGGTATTAGGAATTGAACGCAGGACCTTGTGCCTGCAAGGCAAGCGCTTATTCTACTGAGCTATCTCCCTGGCCCCTATAGTAACATTTTGAAGTAAGAGCTTTTTTCTAACATCAATCTAAACTAGTCCTTGATTCAGAATAACCTGCTTTCTACCATGACGGGCTTTTATTGTTCTTTTGTCTTTTTGAGACAGGGTCTCACTATGTAGTTCAGACTGGCCTTGAGCTCACTTTTTGTAGCCCAGGCTGATCTCCAACTCACATCAATCCTCCTACCTCAGCCTCCCAAGTTCTGGGACTACAGGTGTGTGTCACTACAGCCTGGCCATGATGGTGTTTTTATTTATAAAGTTTTCCTCTGGATGCCTTAAGGCAGTCAAGATGCTCATCTGTAATGCTCTAAGTTTCCCTGGTTTCTTGCCTATCTCATTACCAGAGTGGGGGCAGTACCCTATCTGCAAAGTGTTTTATAGGATTTGGAGCACATTTTAAGCCAAGAAATTGAAAACAGGGTGTGAACAAGAGCCTAGGGGAGGGCAGGAATGCATCAAGGTTGCACCTATACAGAAAGTATTGGTGGAGGAGATGCCAAGAAAGGCAAGTTGTTATTTGTACCAGGCAAGTGGTACCAGGAAATGCCAGACAACCCACTAGGGGTGTGTGTGTGTGTGTGTGTGTGTGTGCACGCGCATTCATTCTACATATAGTTATGATATTCTACATATACTGTAAATGTACATGGTTATGAAATCATGAACAGATTAGCAAAAACTGTGAAGTTCTCAGTAATGCTGTTGAACTGAGTACATTTTATCATTTGTATCCCTGCAGGGAATTTTAGGACCATGTCTGACCAGGGCCAAGATTGTAACCAGAACATTTGCATGGACAGCCCTGCATGAAATGTGATGCCTGTGTATAGTTAGATAAACCCAGCAGTTGCCACAGTTAATGTTTTCGGAGGTTATCAATAGCGCAGAGTGGGAAGTTGTGCTCAGGCCATTCCAAGTGGGTTGGAGCCACGCAGCTGAGTCAGGGTCAGTGGGTGTGCAAGGCCTCACGTGTGTTTGTCTCCTCTTTCAGCACATCAGGTCCACCCATCTGGCCGGGCAGTACCTTCTTCAAGAGAAATGGGGCCCTTCTGCAAGGTAAGTCTAGGAGCACCTCCTCCGGTCCCTCCATGCCCTTCCCCGCTCCTGCGCTTGGTGTCCAGTATAGAATGGCTACTCTCCGGAAAAGCGTGACTGCAGTCACTTGGTCCCACTTCTCTCTCTTTCTTTCTGCTTGGTTGCTGTGAATTGTAAATCTGAAGCCAGGTCTCCAAGGACTGCTTCTTCAGCACCTTGTCAGTGGTCAGGTTCCAAAAGTGTTTGGGTCGCTTTGGTGGAACTGCAATTGTGTGACCATGGGCATGGGCATGTGACAGCAGTGTACAGTGGGCTGATAAAAGCAAACTCTTTTACATATTTCCAGGGCTTGGGCTGACAGGGAATGGTTCCTCACTGTTGTTGGATATCAATGTGGGCTGCTTGGGAGGCCAGCTCTGGTTCGTGTGTTCGACAAATCCAGTTGGCTCTCACCGCTGCTTTTGCTGTTACCATTTTTTGGTCTTGTTTTTGAGTTGGGTTCTTGTTGTGTTGGCTTTGAACTCCTGTTCCCATGAAGCCATCAGGGCTTCAGCCTTCAAATCAGCTGGGATGAGAGGCATATGCCCCCTCATGCCCTTCTGCTGTAAGTTTTGAAATGGGCAAGGTTAAGGAGAAACATGTACTTAAAAATAGCAAAAAGATGCACTCCAAAGACTTTCAGAAATTATTTTTGGGCTATGGCTATGTTGGATGTGTGCTCTGTGGATATGCTGGCCCCTGTGGGTCTTCAATCTCCTCTTCCCTTTACCTTTCTTGATTGGCCAGAAGTCAAGGTGGCACAGCTGCCAGAAGCAGATGGATTTGTTTGTATCAAATGCTTTACAACTGCCTTGGTTTATGATGAGTGATTTTATTGCCTTTACATTGGTTTATAGCTGTTTAGCCTCTGACCTTTAAAAAGCACACACTGAGGCCAATTGTGTGTGTAAAGAAGTAGAATAGTAAAAGTAGCTAGGCCAGCGAGATAGCTCAGCGGACTAAACATCAGCTTAGTAAGCGCTGGGACTGCTGTTTGATCCCCAGTACCACATGCTGCACTCAATGAGCCAGTGAATGAGTCTGGGCATGGTGGTGCATGCCTATAATCCCAGCCCTGGGGAGGCTGGTAACGGGAGGATCACTGTGAGTCCTGGCTGTGTAGTGAGATCCTGTACAACAAGAAAAAGTGGCTAGATAAAGAGACATCTTCAGTTTCTACAGTAACTCCATCAAGTGTGAGAGACGTTTTGGTTGGCACTTTATAGCCCATGCAATTACATTTTGTCTTTTTAATAGTCCATGGAATCAGAACTTAAGAATTTCTTTGTATTTAGGTGAAATGTGGGCAGGCAAGTTCGGCTAGGCCTAATTGTCACGGTCATCACGGATATCTTCAACTTCTAATAAAATAAAAGGTATTTCTGCCACTCTCAGAAATTAACACATAATTTTAAAAATCTGTCCTGTTCTCCTTCAGACTGTGTCAGTGAAAACCAATTATGATCCTCCTTGGAGTTTTTCTACCGTGAATTTAAAGTTATTTGCACCTGTTTTTTCTTCTAGAAATATAACAACAGTATAGGCATCACTCATGTTTGGAATATTTTGAGAAAAGAGATTTTGTGTTCTTCACTTTTTCTTCTTCTGGGACTGCTGTGCATTCAGCTCCACATTGCATGGGATTTGCTGTATGCAGAACTTTTTTTTTTATGTATTTAGTACAGTGTCTACAAAGTCTCACTACACAGATCGGACTCGCAGTGATCCTCCTGTTTTCAGCCTCCCAAGCACTGGGATTACAGGCTCATGCCACCACACCGAGTTTCAGGACACTCGGAGAGTAGCGCCTGCACAGCAAGCCAGGGATCAAAGCTTGGTCCTTGCGCTTTAATCCGCTGAGCTATCTGGCCAGCCCAACTTTTTGTTTTTTCTTTGTTTCTAGAGGATGAAAACATGGAGAGAAGGTGACATTCATGAAGCCGAGTGATAGCAGGGTGAGAGTGTGTGGTTTCCACAGTTAAGCAGTGAGAGTGTGGATGTGTGAAGAAAGTGTGCACACCCAGTTGCACTACTGGATGATTTAGATTAGAACTGAGTAAAAAGAAATATACATAACATACTTAATATATGCTTGTTTTTCTCCTCTTTATTCTCAAGTAATCCTTTTATTTTTTGAACCTCTAGCAAGTAGGAGAAACTTTTTTCGGATAGTCAGACCCCATTTCTTCTTTTCTTTTCTTTTCTTTTTTCTTTTCTTTTCTTTTCTTTCTTTCTTTCTCTTTCTTTCTTTCTTTTTTGTCTTTTTGAGACAAGGTCCTGCTATGCAGTTGAGGCTGGCCTTGAGCTCACTTTTTGTAGCCCAGGCTCGTCTCAAACTCACATCAATCCTCCTGCCTCAGCCTCCCAAGTGCTGGGCTTACAGGTGTATGCCACCATGCCCAGCTCAGACCCCATTTTTTAAAGGGACACAGAAATATTGAGGTTGAAATCTAACAGGCCAGAATGTCCAAGAAAAAGCCTACTATGTGTAGCGCCCCCAAGAACTAAGGGTGTAAAAATGTAGGGTAAAGAGATAGGCACATAGAAGAAAGAAGCTTTTTGTTGCAAGATGATGAGAACAGGTGCTGTCACTTCTTGGGGCACCAACCCTTGAGCAATGCCTTGGAAAACAGATGTGGGTATCTGGAATGGGCCAATGACATCACAAAGGACACAGCAATGATATTTGGTGGTGGATGTATAGAGCGTGTGCTCCACATTACACTGCAGGACAATGCAAGTGCTCTTGGACCTAGGATGCGGTGATATTCAGACATCGTAAACTGAGAATATCATAGACTGCATGTGTGTTTGGTCATGTGTCATATCATATCAGTGCAGCGTGTGGTAGTGGTAGGGGTCTCTCCTTAGGATCCAGTTGTGGCCAGTGGGCAGCAGTGGCTTGCATTGCAGGAGGGGACTGTACCTCCCGTCACTAGTCTGGGAACAATCAAAACTTACAAGGACAGTTTGGAATGTGTATCATTATGTAATTGAAAAATCCTATTAAAGCACCTACAAGCAGGCACAGGGGTGGTGGTGGGGGTTGATCCCCAGGCCCACCATGCTGGTCCTGCCCTCAGGGCATGCTGAGAGGACAATTGAGACTGGGCAGGATGGTGCATGCCTGTAATCCCAGCTCTTGGGAGGCTGTGAACAGGCAGATCACTATGAGTCTGATGTAGCAGTGAGACCCTGAACTCCCTGTGGACCCTTCCCTAAAATAGAAAATAAAAAGAAAGAAAGAAAAGAAAACTCCCAAGTCGGACACCACCTGTGTATGCTGTCCTCTGGCATTGGCAGTGAAGCTTAGGGCACATGTGCTGCGCTGGGCGGTACGGATCATCAAGAGCTGTCCCTGTCCCGGGGAGATATGGCAGCAGTAAATGCCCAAAGTGACGTTGAAACCAAAATGACACAAAATTAACAGTAGGAAACCAGTTTTACTTTATGTGGCCTAGTGGTTGTTTGGCTTATAAAGCATGGAGTAGAAATGGAGAACATTTATTTATTTATTTATTTATTTAGCGCCGAACTGATTGTCAGAAGGAACTGGAAGTATTTGAGTCTTCCTTGGCTGTCAAGTATTGTGTCTGTATTTTGATTCAGAATCTTTGGCGGGGGGTGGGGTGGTGGTGCAGTCACCTCTCAGTTTTGAGGATAATGGGGTAAGATTTGGTTCGGATTACAGCAGACTAGGGTACTTAACATAATTGGTCATTTCATCAATTCACAGTATTTATTTTAAATGCCATTTAAGCTGCAAGCGACCAATTTAGTATTCTAGCAGTTTCAGCAGAGGAGAGAGCACTTCAGTTCTTGCACAATAGACACCAAGCCAAGCCTGGGAAGGGTATGGGCCTATTGTGCAAGGGAGACCAGGGCAGGTCCAAACAGCAGTGGGGCTTATTTGGGGTCTTCTAGGAGTGGCCAGCTGACAGGTGTCCCTAATGATCTCCTATACATCTGTCTCTGTGTTATGATCTTGGAGTTTAAAATAGCATTCTAAAAGTTTTTATGTCTCTTACTGTTTAATGAAAAGAATAAAATTTTTTCCCTGTCTTCTCTTTCTTTCAACTCCCTCTCCTTTCCACCTATATTTTACTCACTTATCAAAGTTAAAATAATGAGGCTTCTCTGTTTAAGCATTACCTCCACATGCATTATTGGGATGTCATTTGTCATGAAAGCGACTCTGCATCCCTGGGCTGACCTCTCACCTGGGCCCTGACTGTTTCTTTCCAGAATGACCATGACATCCCTACTCCTGTTAGCTTCAGTCCCTGACTAAAAGGGACTAAGTTGCAGCCATTGTCTGCCACTTCTCCAAAGCCTTCCAGACCCTGTAAGATTCATACCCCACCTTCAGAGAGGATTCTGACCTTTGTAATAGCACCCCAGCTGACCACTGGGGCTCACTGTAGCTCCTCCTCTTCCTGCGAGTGCATCCTCTAGGCTTCCACACACCTCCCCGCCTGCAGGTACTTCTTTGTTCTAGGTTGCTGTGCACCAGAGATGGGTGGGATGGAGCTGCCAGAGCCAGGGCCTGTAGGATTAGACACTCTGCCCCCTCTGGGACAGACCAGATGCCCCCAGCCTTTCTTGTGATCCTTCTCTGAGAAGCCAGCCACTAGCCACTATCAGCAGTGACAAGAGTCTTCGTTTTACAGTCTGGGTCACCCCCTGACCATGCTGCCTCCCATCTATGCCTGGCCCCCAACTCTGCTCTTCTCTTCCGTCATTCTCCTGTTGGGCTACAGTCATTGTCAAATCTGTTTCTCTCAGATGCGGTAGTAGAATTAAAACAAACTCTATCACGTGCATAACAGATTTTTATTTCCATTCACTGCTGACAACTGACCAGATAAGCTAATGAAGTGGAAAGAAGTCCTTAAAGGCATTTTCAGTGTGCAGGGCAGGGGTGTGCTGCCGCAAGGCCAAAAGCAACTAGGGGAAAAGGAGACCAGTTCTGTCACTATCAGATGTGTGTTGTGGCTGTCTGTGCGCAGATGCAAGGCCCCTGATAAAATGGGCGTGAAGCCAGCTGTATTACGAGATGACTCACTGTGGGGAACCCCATTTTTTCCCCATGTTCTAGCTGACTTCGTGTGTGGACTTCCGTAGAAGTAATGTCGTGTGTTCCTTTCCGGGCTACTGGACTCTCCTCACCCCTCAGCTGCTTCCATAGCTCTACTGGGCTGTGTATTGTCACTACTACAAATAAGAGCAAGTACTCAGTATGTCAGAAACAGGTTGTAGCAGAAAGAATGGATTGGATTATGAGTCAGAGGCACCTGGGTACTGCCTCCAGCCCTGGCACTTAGTAAGCAAACTTTGCTACCTTGGGTGAGCCATGTGGTGTATCCCCCTGGCTTCATTAGAAATAGGTTAATAGATTTTGAGACTTAACCCACCACATTGGGGACCATGCTTCTAACACATGAAAACCTTTGGGCGACAAACCATATCATAAAAGTTTAGTAGCCTCTTTATAGGGATAACAGCCCCAACTCCTGAGGGTCTAGTGTCGGTTCAGTGAGTTCATCCTGCAGGATGGTTTATAATGAAGTCCCAGTCCAGGTTCACTACTATATACTCTTCCAAACCAAGTCAGGAAAATAGGGCTGAAATCATCCCACGAGTTCCCTTGTGCTCTCTGCCTGCCTTCCTAAAGCCTCTGTTGTTATTTATAAGAAGCAGTTCTTAGAAGGGGCAAAGGACTGGGCATGCCCAGTTGGTGATGCACACATGTCTGCAAGACAGTTTGTCCATTCTCTTTATCTCGGGCTCCCTATGAATTGGAGGCTTCCTCAAGGAGTTGTTGACTCACAAACGAAGTCGTGTTCCTTGCTCGACAAGTGTGCACACCCAGCAGGGGCACAGAGAGCTGCAGGAAGGATGCACAGCCATGCTTAGTGTATACTCTGTGACTGGGGGCCGCATCGATGGTTGTTCGTAAACCAGGGCTATGGTTGCAAGCGTGGGAAGGTAACACACGAGATGTTTTGTTTTGTTTTCCCCAGAATCTTTGTGCAGGTTAAAGGAGAACCACATATGTAAACACTTTCTAGCCGGTGCCTGGCACTCTTCAAATGCTTGATAAGTGTGGGGTTGCTTTTAGCCTATGACTGTTGTGTACCTAAGGTTTCTTCCTATCTGATCATGGCTCCTGGTAGGCACATTCAAGTTCTGACACTCTGCAGAGGCGCATCTCCCAAACCTCTCCTGTGCTGCGCTGTGCCTGATGCGAGCCTCCTGGGTAGTCCCTTCTCACTCCAAGCAGGGTGCCACTCCTGGACCCCCAGGGCTGGCCAGTGCTTTAATGCAGCACATGCACCGCTTCTCTCCGGAGAGGATCCTGGCTCTTAGGTTTTGTTCTGACTCTCTCCAGCTCTTCTCCTCCCCATTTGTGGGGAGCCAGAGCCTCTGGGCTCTTTGACTTCTTTCACCCATGAGCTGACGCTTTTGTCCACCTTTGCAAAGGAGGACAGCCACCTAATGCATGAATCTCCTGATTCTTGTCCCCAGGCATACCCATTTGAAAATAATTAGTAATAATAGAAAGGAGAGGGGTGCTGTGCGCCCCTCCTCCTTCCCCCAAGACCTAATTGCTTTCTGTCCTCTTTTGGCCCAGAAAACCCTTTGGTGTTAAGGAGGGTCCCATTTTTTCCTGGCACTGGTTGCCTCATTGTTCTGTAGCGAATAGTTTTATGTGGTAAGGCAGCTAACTGTTTGCTTATACTCAAAGGTGAAGTTAGAATTGTGCTCAGCTGTTGTATTTGCTCAGGTTTTACATGTTCTTATGTTTGTTGAAAAGAACATGGATGGAAGTGTGACCTTTGGTTAATTCTGGTCTTCACCGAAATTTGAGGAGCCAGATTTGCCCCGTCTCCTGTTAGCCTGCCTTCCCCAGTGGCCACATGTTTGCCCTCATCTGAGGACCAGTCAGAGATTCTGTGTCCTCCTGCCTGGCTAGCGGCTGCTGTTCCTTCTGCCCCTGACTCCAGGAACTACGTTAATGAAAACCTGGTGCTGTAATCTAAGCAAATGCAGCCCTGCCCAGGCCTGTGGGGGACAACATGAAATGAGAAGCCTGGCCCCAGAGGCTCCCTCAGACCCACCTCCTCCCAAACCCTCCCCCACCCTGCACAAGTGGGTTCTATCTGTCCAGTGGTTCAGAAGGTTAGAGTGCGGGGACAAGGAGGAAGTTTCACAAGGTGCTTACCTAGAAAGGAGCAGCAGGGACGCTGCAGACCCATGTGTGATTTTCAGAGGTGAGAAGGATGAAAAAGAGGAAGAAGCTTGGCAGAAAACATCTGAAGACCTGGGCTGGACAGCCTAAAGGAGTGGTGGCCAGTGGCAGGGATGATGACAGCTCAGTCAGAAAGCCAGAAACATCACTTAGGTGAAGGCCACAGGGAGGGAAGGGGCAGGAACCCCTGTCCAGAGGACATCAGCATGGCTTAGCAAAAAGCTCCAGGAATCCATCATTTTGTGCTGTGTGGGCATATCTTGTATTGGGGTTATTTTTATTTTTTTGAACCTTTTATTTAATTTTCTATTTATGTGTTTTGTACTGGGTCTCACTATGTGGCTTGGACTCACAGTGATCCTCCTGTTTTCAGCCTCCCAGCACTGTGATTATGGGCATGTGCCAGCCATGCTGGCTCAGTGTGCCCGAGGTTGGGGCTGGTGCAGACTGCGGTACTGGAATTGAATCCCATCCCTGCACTTGCGCTTGCCTAAGCTGTATTTGATGTCCCTCCCCACCAAAAAAGGCCTATTACATTTATTATCAGAATAAAACATCTTTTTCATAGGAGCTGGACAATAATATAAAAAGATACATCACTCATGTTTTCACCATATACATAGAATACGTATTAGGTTTTTGTTTTAATTCAAGTATACTTCATATAGCAGAAATAATCATTTTATTTATTTATTTTTTATTTATTTTTTTCTTGCTTCAGAACCTTTATTTGTTTATTCACTTATTTTTATGGCCGGCTCAGCCCGCCCCGAGGGCAGGGCTGGCGCAGCATGTAGTGCCAGGGATCGAACCGTGGTCCCTGAAGCCGCCCAAGCTTTCCCAAGCAGGCACTTTAGACCACTGAGCCATCCCGCCGGGCCCAGAAATAATGATTTTACAGGGTGCAGTTTGACAGCTTTTAACAGTCGGTGTTATATAGCCCTCCCTTTTCACTAGTTGTAGAGCGTTCTCTTACCTTGAGGTGACTTCTCCCCAGTATCTCCCCCTCACCCCCAGACGAGCGTGCTTGGTCTCTGGATTTACCTCCCCTGGATGTATCATGTAGATGGAGTATAATATGGGACCATTTGTAGCCAGCCAGACATATTCTGTGCATTCTGTGCATTAGGTATTATACTCATACTCCCTTTTTTTTTTCTTAATGAGCAGAGTATGTTTATTAGGGGAAAGAAAGGGTTTGTCGGTGAGAAGGACAGAAGGGGGCCCCAGTGGACTGTCCTCTATACTCCCATTTTGTAGATAGCAAAAATAAGTCCTGAAATAACTGTCTTGCTCAAGGTCATAGAGCCAAGGTCAGAAGCCTGGACTTATCAGTTTACAGCTTAGAAGAGCGTACATATTGCTCAACGTTTTTTCCATTTGTGAATTTGTATGTTCTCTAGTGGTTAGTAGAATGGAAATCAGCGAGAATTGTCATAATACTTAAAAGCAATTTACGGTGCAAGGCAAAGACACAGAAATGAATATATATGTTGTGTCTTTCTTCAATGTAATTAAGATATTTGTTTTCCCTTCTTGTCCCCAGTATGACTATCATATTGTTTGTTTATTTATTTTTTAAACTGGATAAAAGAGAATGGAGATCTTAGAATTAGTCATTGAACAATTAAGACAATGAGAGGAGCTGCCTCTTAACTGCTCCTTAACAAATTGAATATTTTATTTGAGTCTGTGTGAATTTCTTTGTTATTGGATACATAGGCATAACTGTAGTTCATCATTAGTAATATTTCCTCATAGTTTAGCTTTTGAGTGTTTGAACTATTTTCCTATTACAGTATATCAGTGAGATTATAAAATATAAAGATAAAATGGATCGTATTGCACTGCAGAGCTCAATCTTAAAGCACAACTGGAAAAGCCATTCCCCTTGAAGTTCTGGGTAACCGTGCTTGGGTCTAGAGATACTTTCAGAAAGTTGCCAAGAGACTTCACAGTGCAGAAGAATGGCTGAGAGTTCATTCTGAGCAAGCTGCTTGCACAGTATTAGTTTTAGCAGTGTATTTAAAAGCATCCACCTGTAAATTGCAAGGGGTCAAGTTTGTGTTCTGTTTGTTCCCTTGATATCCAGAAGGCATGGCATAGAGTTTCAAATATGTGCTGTAGGGGGCACGTACTGTGTGTGTGTACATAAGGACATATGGCGTGGTGCCCTCTTGTCCTTGTCCTGTCTGAGGAATAAACATCTAGAATGAACACTTTCCCTACCCATCCTCCTCCATGTCTTTCCCTCATGTTTCTGTCTACCTGGCTCTCCAGTTGCCCCCTGTGACAGTCCTGAAACAGGTACAGGACACAAATGACCTCAACTTTCAAATCACATGTACTAGGTCTCGTCCCTGTCTTGTTGCCTATTGCTGTGTGACTTTGCAAGGGTTTTGGAAGCCTCTTCAAGTTACCATGAAATATAAATGATGATCTGCATGGCGTGGCACTTAGAAGGTGTCCCAGGAGTGGATGCTCTCCTCCCTGATCTCACCACAGAAGAGGCAGTGAAATTGGGTGAGAAGTGGTTTGGGCCTTCCCTTTCTGGTCAGGTAGGTAGCAGTAGTTGATTTATGGAATTTATAAGAATTAAAGAGACATCATATATAGAAACTTTCACAGTACTTGATGTTTATTGGGTATTAATAAATTGGCTTAATTATGTTTATGTTAGCATTTGTAGGGTGTATTACAATTTCTTAAATACTCAATACCTCCCAATCCCAAACAACAACAAAAAGCCTACCAGTCCTGTTCTTTAAAATGTCCTCTTCCAGGTGAACAGAAGGCACACACCTTCAGTAATATTTAGGACTATGGAATCTCTGCAGGTTCCGGTATCTCCTGGTAAATAAACACAGGATACTCACAGGAGGAGCAGGGCTGGAGTCCTCACCACCCATTCTCCTGGTCACTTCTGAGACCCTGCAGAACTGTGACAAAGGAAGATTTCTTAAGGATGGGCTGGGATGACTTGGGATCCATACGTGTGTTATGTTCACTTGAGCACCTTGTGTCAGAGTAAGACCACACAGAGACATCTGTAAAGATCGATGTCAGAGATCAGGTCAGGGGAGAGAAAGACAGACAAGACAGCCATGCTTACAGGAACAAGGAACCTTAAAACATCCCTGGAGGCTCACGCTGATTGAGCCTATGTTTCCCAACCACACCCCAGGCTTACTGTGGCCATGATGGTCTGTCCATGATGGTCTGCTCATGCTTATTTGGTCCAAACTACAGTGAGGAGCTGAAGCACAAGCTTTGGCTTGGTGCAGTCTGCTGAAAGAGATGTGCTAACCCCCCATCCTTCCAACAATGAATTTTCCCAGTTGAACAAGGTTTTGACAGTGTCTGGATATGAAGCAGAAAGCCTGGACATATGCAAGGCCAGGTTGGTTCTGCTCATAGGAGCCCTGTTTCTCAGACTGAGCAACCTCAGTCTCCACGGTTTGCTGTCATTTGGGGATGAAATCATTAGGAAGAGAATTTTCCCTTTTAAACTTCTGCAGCCCTGCGTGCTCATTGAGAGGCTTCCTGCAGATGCCGCGTGATCGGCCACATCAGGGCCTTGTTTTCATTTTGTGGGACCCATTGCCTGCCTTCCTCCCTGTACTTCCAACATAAACTCCCAGCAGGAGGTGCCAACTTTGAAGAAGGAGCTGTCAGGCTTGCGAGTGGGTGCCCCAGAGGGTGTGCTGGTGCCACAGTCCCTTCACATAGCACATGCCAGTGTAAAAGAAGTCACACAAACTGAAAGAAACAAAGACAAGAGCCACTCTTCTGCCCAGTGCTGGAGCAAGATGACTCCCCCTTTTCATAAGCGCCTTGAAATACATCTCTGTTGCATACAACCAAGAGTCCAAGCTAATAAGGCATCTCTAAATTAATATCAGTTAAGAAATCATAATCTCCCCCTCCCCCTCCCCCTCCCTCTCCCTCTTCCTCTTCCTCTTCCTCTTCCCCTCCCTCCCTCTTCCCCAATCAAACAATAACTAGGAAAGTACAGCCTCTCTGTTGTGCTAGGAGCCCACTTGGTGGTTTGGCTGCCACTTGAGATAATATAGAATTAGCTTGAGGTATTTTCTGGTGATAGGACTTGGCTACAGCAAGTAAAAGCATGGTAGGAAGTAAGAGTATGATGATAATAATAATAATAATCTTAACATTCACACCTTCATTAGAGCACAAAGCACTGGCTTACATATTAGTTCATTTATTTCTTGAGATATTAGTAGCATTGTCACTGTCTTGTGAAAGAAGGAACAGAAGCTGAAAATCAAGTATGTGACCAAGCCAAGCAGCACACGTGTGTGTGTGTGTGTGTGTGTGTGTGTGCCATGCGCACATGCACAATCCTTAGCTATAGGCGTGTGCAAGTACATAGAGATTTAAGTGCATGTTTATGTATATTGTATGAGGGCTTGCCAAATTCAAGTCCGTAGCACAAAAGCTGTTTTAGATGGTACTCATTTTCCTCCAGGTTCATTGATACACACCCTGCAGATGGCATTGTCACCTCAAATGGGTGATACAGAGGAGAACCCTGACCACCCCCCTCGAGGCCTCAACTTCCCACCCATGTGCACGGTGTGACAGTTTTTGAAATGGAACACGTTTCCTCATTCAGCATCTTTTCTTCCCATCACATTTTGGATTCATTGTGAATAATTTTGAGTCTCATTAGGTATGTCTTAATTTTAAAAATTAACTTGGGAACTAGCAAGTGAGATTGAAGAGGCAATATCTTTGGTTCTGAGCTGGGTTTTCATTAGTCAATTACTCTTCAAATTACACTGACTGCAGATGTCATTATTATTATTTTTCCTGAGTAGATTGGATAATGAGAGAAATGCAAAGGTATCCTAGATGAACAGTAATTTGTGCTCCAGGCCCCCTGTCCTCTGCCCCACTTCTGTCCGTGGACCCCCACCTTCTTCCACACCTCACCTCCACCTGCAGTTGGTCTAATTGATGAGCCTCTGTCCCCTCCATCTGGTAGTCCAGCTGCTCCCAGGCTTCCTGGCAGCCTCAGGATAACGCCTGCAATTCAGGTGACTCTGGCTGCCCTGTACTGTGGGCACATCCCAGAGCACTCGTACATGTCTGTGAGTGTCTCCTGTTAGTTCTTTGCCCTTCCTGATAGGCTGAATTGAGATACAGGACTTACGCTGCACTGTCTGCCCCCAGCCCTGCTGCCCAGCCAGTCTTCTCGGCAACCCACTCATCACTGCATGTAGCAGAATCTGACCACAGCTCTTAGCTTCCATCCTTCCGTCTTCCTTCCTGCAAGGAGTAAGGCCAGCTGCCGAGATGGCAGACAGTGATGTTTCTCATCTCTGCCTTGGTTTATATTTCTCCGTTGTTGCCTTCAGAGCCATGTGCGCTACACATGGTGGCACTGGCTGTGCACGTGTTCATGGCCACTGCCTTTGTTATGGATCTCATTACTTTGTGAGTGTAGCAAAATGTGTGTTTGCCTTTGCTGCAAAGGTGATACCTTTTATGGGGGGAGGGGACTGAAATTAATGTCATAATTGAAATCTGTGTTCTTGACCATGCTGGACAGCTCAAGAAGGTAGACTTAGGAGGCACAGTGACAGCAGCCTTCCCTACCCAGGTGACCACCCTCTTCAAAGTCTTCCCTGATTCCTGACTGCTTTCTCCTGGAATTAGCCCTTTTCCCATCGCAGAAACCACTCAAAGAGTTTGTCCCTTAGCTTCGTCTCTAGCTAGGATATAATCTCCTTGAGACTAGAAGTTTTTTTTTTTTTTTATCTCTATCACAAACATGCTGTAGGAAATCCATAAAAATTGGTGAACTGCATGCTTGTAATTCACTATTACTGACTGAATTTTGCCCCCGCCAAATATGTGTATGTTGCAAACCACCACCAGGGAGGCTGCATTCGAAGTTAGAGCAAGAGGAGGTAGTTAAGTTTAAATGACAGGAAGAGTGGGGCCTTAATCTAACAGGTGTCCCTTCAAGAAAAGACACCAGGAATGTGACATGCAGAGAGAAGACCCTGAGAAGACACAACAAGGGTTCTTTCTGCAAAGCCAGAAGAGAGGCTTCTGGGAAACCAAGCATGTCAGCTCTTCAAGTTTCCACCTTCCAGACTGGTAAAAAAATAAATTGCAGTTAGGTGATGCATCCACTCTGTTGTTTAAATGATATAGCATAAGCCAGCTAGTGAGTGCATGCACCAACTGTGTCAGCCCCTGGGCTGCTGGAGAAACTTGAGGTGGTCCCAGGCTTGGCTGCTCCAGGTTAGCCCATGGTAATGTGCGCCTGAATCTTGAGTCTTATCACTTCTTCGCCTTCAGTGAGCCAAGTCTAACCCAGGAAGTCTGATTCAGTAGTCCTCATTCCCCTGGAGAGAAAGAAGCGCTGTCATTATCTAAGATGCTGGGCCCCAGGAAAATTATTTTCAGTTTTCCAACAGTACCATGTGCCCTGAGACCTTAGCAGTGCTGTACACGCATAAATAATGGCAATTACTGTGAACTTTAAAAAGCTGGAAGAATCTCAAACAGGAAGATCCACTTTCTGGCCTTAGCCCTGCTGCATGCTAGCTGTGTATACTTGGACATGTTGCCTAACCTTTTTGTGTCCCTTAGTTTAATTATTTTTAAAAACATCTGTACTCCTGTAATAGACAGTTTTCTTTCTCTTTCTTGGAAAGAGCCCTCCCCACACCCTTCCCTGTCCACCTGTCTAGGTACTTCCAAGTGACCTCTCCGCCCCCAGCTTGAGCCTGTCTGCCCACCCCCCCTTTCCTTTAGGTGCAGTGAGGATTCAGGCTGAGCAGGCAAACCTGGTCTAGTGACAGTGATTCGCAAACCTTCAGGAAACAGTCAGGAAGAGCTAGATGCAGGGTCAGGGTTGTCCAGAGGGGCTGCTGCTAGAGGCATGCATGTGCCCCCTCATTTCTACCCGAAACAGAGCTGAGTTGGGGACAGTGAATGGGCCACAATGTCATTTAAAAGGCATCATTGCTCCTTTCAATGAAGTGTTTTGATATGTATTAGATTTTCCAAAAATCTTTTGAAGCCAGGCATCATGCCACATGCCCAGGATCCTAACACAGGCTGGACCCTAGGCACCTTGTCTCAAAAAACCATGGGGATGTAGTTTAGTATGAAGGCTTGAAATTCAGTCCCCAGTACTGCCAAAAAGAAGGAAATCCTTTGAGATGGAAGGATTCTTACCGTCTTAGTTGCTTTTCTCATTGCTGAAACAAAATGCTCAACACCCAAATTTAAAGAGAGAAAGGTTTCCTTGGCCCACGGTTTGTAGAAGTTTCAGTCCATAATCAGGTGGCTCCAAGGCAGGGTGGCACATGGCAGAGGGCAGGAGTTTGTGGTGGTGGAAGACAGCAAAGCAGCAAGCAAGAGAAGAGGATGAGACGGGCCCCTTTTTGTCCCTTGTACTGTGTCTAGTCTGCCAGGGTGAGGTGGATCCTAGTGCCGATTTAATCGGTGGTCTGCTCCAGCGCATCCCAGCACCCTTAATCCCAGCATTGCTGTATGAATCAGTCACACTCTAGATTCAGCACCTCTGCCGAAACCCAGTGACCACGTGAGGCATTGGGGGACATCCAGACACAAACCTTGACACTCACATGGTAGACAACACCTGCCCTGTGAATGCAGTTTCTTTGCAGTTTTGGGAGAAGTGCATTTGCTAGAGATTGAACCCCAGGAGCCCACACATGCTAAGCACATGCTCTAAGCCAAGGCTGTCTACTTCCATGATTCCATTTTTCCTTTTTCTTTGTTTGTTTATTTGATACAGGCTCTTTCTACCAGGCAGTTCAGATTCATAGTGATCCTCCTGTCTCAGCCTCCCCAGCACTGGGTGTGCTCCAGGTTTCTGGGCCCCACATAGCGTGCAGTACTGGGGATTGAGCTCAGGACCTTGTACTTGCTAGGTAGGCACCTAGACCGCTGAGCTATCTCCTCAGCCCTGTGATTCAGTTTTTCAGTGAGGTCATCAACACAAAGGCTGTGGTATGCAGTTTGTACACAAGGAATTACTGTTTGGAAAATCCAGTATCGGGGTTTCTAGTGATACTGATTGCCTCAAAGATACCTATCAGACTCGGAACATCCTGGGGAGAATGTGCACATGCTTTTATATATAAAGAGAGTAAGTGGAGGCTGATGTGCTCTTCTTCAGAATGAATGACTGTAGCAGTGGTCTGAGGGGAGACAGAGAAGTCTTCGAGCATTCTGATGTGAAGATGAAAATGCCCACATAGCCTCCTATGTGAGAGGGAACTGATTGTTTTGGGGTATAGTGACAATTGGTGTCCTCATGATTTGGAATGACACTGAGCAGAGTGTGTATGGTCCAGGCCCTGATGGTGAATCTCATGGGGACCCCTTTCCACATGAGCCCCGTCAGGTTCACCCACCTTTCTTGAGTCCACTTCTCCTATGGTCGTATTGGCTTGGGGTTGCCCCAGCCAAGGATAGTGATTATGGATATCCTTAGGGGTGCAAGGAAACAACTGCAGAAATAGAAGAGGGGGACCCCTGAGTGTGAGCAGCCTTCTCTGCTGTTCGTCTGGGGACTGGTGACCTGTGCAACTAGTTTAGGGAAGTTCATGGAGCCATATGTGTATCTGGACTTTGCTAGACATAGTTTTCTTTTTTTACTTCCCTGAAAAATGTCAAAAATGAATGGGCAGAGTCAGTGAAATGGCTCAGCGGTCTAATGCGCCTGCCTGCTTAGGAAAGTTTAGGCAACCACAGGGACTGCGCTTCAATCCCTGGCACCACATTCTGCACTTGAACCAGGAAGGAAGGAAGGAAGGAAGGAGAGAGAGAGAGAGAGAGAGAGAACTTAAAAAAGGAATGGGCAGCAACAATTTCATTACACTTCTTTGATTTCGCGTTTCTATTACGTATACATAACGAACCTCAGAATTGTTACATGATTACAAAAATAGGATTGGCATTGACTTCATTAAATCAATGTGGTAATTTAGATATAGGCTGAACACAAACTACCAAGAGTTTGTCTAACAATTCAAGTGTGTTTTGTGAAGGCCCTCCAATCCTCCATGTTATGAACATGCTGTTTTTTTGTTTTTTAAACTTTATGTGTTTATGTTATGGCTGGCTCAGCCTGCCCTGGAGTTGGAACTGGCATGGCATATGGTGCGGGGATCAAACCAGGGTACCTGTGGCTGCCTAAGCTTACCTAATCAGGCTCTCTAGACCCCTGATATATATATATATATATATATATATATATATATATATATATATATATATATATATGTTTTTTTTTTTTTCTTCCCCCCAGAACCAGGGATTGAACTCAGGCCCTTGCACTTACCAGGCAAGTGCTTATTCTACTTGCACTTACCAGGCAAGTGCTTATTCTACTGAGCTATCTCCCCAGCCCCTGGACACTCTTAATACAATCTTTAGATTCCATTTTGAATAGCTCAGCTGGCAAAGATTATGAAAATGTCAGTCTCTCCCTAGAGTAGGTTAAAAAAGTTCCTAACGTGAGAATTAGGTTCACAAATGCGGGCAGACATGAAATTGGGAGAGGGGGAGGACAAGGGGAGCCCTTTAGCGAATGCTATAAGGTCTTTGGCAAAGTACATTGATTATTTACCAAGTATTTTTCTATCACAGCAACTTGATAGATAATTGCTTTAGCAAATTAACTGATTTACAAATTATTTAAACCTTGAAACTTCATGCAAGCATTTTGCTGGGGAAGAAAACAAACTTGTGAGATTTTAAAAAGCTAGTAGGCCAGTTTGACTGGGATTTCTAGTTTCCACTGGGAGGCCAAGTAGCTGAGATCTTTCTCAGCTGAAGGCGTATATAGCTGTAGCTGCACCTTAGCTGTTACCTAGAAAGAGAATATCCTTCACAGAGGTTCTCAACCTGTGGGTCATGACCCCAGTGGGGGTCAAATGACCAAAACACAGGGGTCATCTAAAGCCATTCCAAATTATAACTGTAGCAAAATTACAGGTTTGAAGTAGCCACCAAAATTATTTTTTGGTTTGGGGTCACCGCAACATGAGGAACTGTATTGCGGGGGGGTCACAGCATTAGAAAGGTTGAGAACCACTGCCAGAATTTGTCAAATGATTAAGATGTGCGGCAAGGCTGTCAGACCAGTGAGCCATTTGTTATCTTCAATTAAACTAAAAGCCTCCATACAGCAGCCCTTTGTAAGTGAGCACTATGTGGTTAATGCTTCTACTTTAGGTTTTCAGTTCACTTAAGAAGGTATTACAGAAAATACTTTTTTAAAAAAACACTAAGAACATTTTTATTAAGAAACATCAAGCAGCCATGTTCTGAAGATTTAAAATTTGAGATCTTCCAAAATCTGAAACTTTTCAAGTGCTGACATGATACTGCAAGTGAAAATTTCACACCTGACCTCATGAGACACGGGTCAGCGCCGAGAGGCGGGCATGCTGAAAACACTGGATGAAATTACCCTTGGGCTGTGTGGATAAAGACAAATGAATTTCATGTCTAGACTTGGACCCTGTGCCCATGACGTATCTGTATATATGCAAATATTTTTTAATATCCCAGATTAGAAACACTTCTGGTTCTAAGCATTTTGGATAATGCTACTCAGACATGGATTTTATTTGACAGTGTCCCAGGGTCAAAGGTTCTAGTGCTGTCACATTTCAGGGACATATTTCTTATGTTTTCTCAGAAGACTTAAGACAATATTACAGTACATTTATGGATGGGTACCCACATGTTGGTTTTGCTGAGTTTAGCTCTGAAGTTCTTCCTGCCTAGCTGGTTCTTCCTGTTCTAATTTGACCCTTATGTCTAATAAAAGGTGCTTGCTTACTGCTCTCCTAGAGCAGTGTAAGTCAAATACCACTTCCCGGCATACCTGGGACCATGATTTTGATGATAGCAGCAGAATTCTGCAAATCACATGGACTTCCCATTGGTATGTGTTGTGCTTGGGCAGGGACCAACTGGAGTCATAGATTGTAGGGTGGGAGGCTTTTTAGATTCCTGGTGGGCACACTCCCTGGATAGACAAGCAAATCAGACCCAACTAGGCCAAAAGGACCCTGCCCCAGGCCAATCCAATTCTTCTTTCCTGCCTTGTTTTCAATTGAAGCCACCTTCCCTTCTGTTCCTGGTATACTGGGAAAGATGGGTGGGAAACAAAGACTATTGTTTTTTTTTTTTTTTTTAAGAATTATTTCATTTTATTTTATTTTTCTTGTTTCAGAACTTTTGTTTGTTTGTTTGTTTATTTATTTATTTTTATGGCTGGCTCAACCTGCCCTCTGGGCAGGGCTGGCACAGCATGTGGTGCCTGGGATCAAACTGTGGTCCCTGCAGCCGTCCAAGCTTTCCTAAGCAGGTGCTTTAGACCACTGAGGCATCCTGCTGGGCCCCTAAAGACTATTGTAATAGGGAGAGCGGGGCTTAAAAATTCCTATGGCCACCCTGGTAGATTAACTAATGGGCAACTTGGAACACCTGAGTTGAACAGAGTCAGCATGACACTGGGTGTGGAAGGCCCACCTGAGAACTGCTGCCACAGACAAAAGGCTAACGGAGGGGATGATGGTGCCCTGGTGGTTCTCCTGGAGAAGCTTGTCACACTGGCTTTCCTGGTGGGAGCTCAGCGGTTCTTGTGGGAGGAGCTCAGGTGCTCACTGTAGTTCTCTTGGAGGAGCTATGGACTTTGCTTTGGTGTTGCCTTCTGGCTCCCGTGCAGACCCACCAGCCTGCTGGCGCAGATCCTGCCCCTCTCTGGTGCAGACTTTCTAGCTTTCACCATTGCCCTTTGCGCCCTCCCAGCGCAGATCCTTGATATAGACTTGCAAGAGACATTGCCATGGGCTCTAGGCCTCTAGCTGGACTCGAGGAGGACACTGCCACGGATAGCAGGCCCTCAGTTGGATTCTTTGGGACTCTAGTGCACAGACAGATCTGTTGCACTTTTCTGCATTTGCCTTTTTTGTTGAATATTATAAAATAATCCTACAAATTATATGTTCTGTATTAGATCTGTTCCCTTATAACCCCTGGCTGTATCAGGCAAGTAATATTGTAGCATCTTAATGTCATACAACGCAACACATGACTCCAGTGTTTGCAACCAGGTGAGGCTTGTATCCACACATTTACTGCACTGCTAGCCAGATAAAAGTACAGGGTATGATAACACTTGATAATAATAGTAAACAGCTGAGTCATGGTTTACACATTAACTATACTATCCTATGGTTACTATACTATGTTAGAGCATGCTCCTTCTACTTATTCGTAAAGTGTTTTTTTTTTTTTTTTTTTTTTTTTTTTTTTTTTTTTTTTTTTTTTTTTTTTTTTTTTTTTTTTTTTTTGTCTTTTTGAGACAGGGTCTTGCTATGCAGTTGTGGCTGGTCCTGAGCTCACTTTTGTAGCCCAGGCTGGTCTCGAACTCGCACCAATCCTCCTGCCTCAGCCTCCTGAGTGCTGGGATTACAAGCGTGAGCCACCACACCCGGCCTTATTCATAAAGTTGACTCTAAAACAGCACACTGTTTAGCAGCCGCAGCCTGAACATCTTTTGTTTCTGCATCTCTGGATGGCATCACCTTCACCAGATAGGGGTGTGTGTGTGTGTGTGTGTGTGTGTGTGTGTGTGTGTGTGTGGTATGTGCACTCATGCCGTGCACACAATGACAAATTTCCTAGAAGTGGTTTCTCAGAATATGATCCCAGCCTTAAGTGACATGTGACTGTTGTCTTCTTGTCCTACCAAGCCCAGTCCCTAACCTCATCTCCCAGCTTTTCTATTCACTAGCAATGTTCCATCCTTCTCAGGTTCTCAGTCACTTTATCTGTAGAATAAGAAGGAGACCCACCAGGATAGGTCCTAGCGAAGGTGTGTATGGTCTTCCTTCCACGCCTGGCATATGATAGGTGCCCCATATTTATAACCCTTTGGTGGATCTAGGTCTTCTTAGGGTGCTTTTGGGGAATTGGAGAGCCTGGCTTCCAGCATAAGTATGTGATCCAAAGTCTCACTGAAGTTGACTCCAACTCAAAGGTCAAATTAAAATTTTACACATACATGCTGTGCATCTGCATTATACAGGTAAAAGATCTGAAAGGCTGTGAAATTGTGGCTAGATTTCATTCATTTTATACTTGCTGCATTAAGAATGTGTTGGTTGTACAAAATAAAATACATGAAAGAACAAAATCAGTTCAATTGCATAGCCTCACTTTCTAGTCATTAGGTCATTGTTAGGGGAGAATTTTGCACCTCTGCAGATCTAAGCGGTCCTATAGACATGACCAGAGGCAGGGTGTGAAGACGCTGAACTCACAGGGATTGGAAATGCAGGGAAGCTCTGAGCTCTCCTCTTCCTGAAGTCTGGCGTGTGTACCTGATGCCTCTTAGCTTTTTAATAAATGACATCCATGTCCTTCAATTGTGGTGTGAAAGAAGCTGCAGCATTTGGCCTTAGGTCCCACTGTTGTTTAAGTACAAACGTGCAGATCATGTGGAGTAGCTAGGACGCTGGAAAATTGGTACCATTGGAGTATCCCTGTTCTGAAATCCACAAATCTCAAACTCAAACTGTTCCTAAGTCCAAAACATTTTTGGCATAAAGGGGAAATTCTATTCCATGAAATTTGGATACACAGAAATAAAGGTAGTATATAAGATTACCCTCAGGCTGTATATGTAAGGCGTGTGTGGAACATGAAAGAATTTCATGTTCTGACTTGGGTCCCATCCCCAAGATATTTTATTATGTATATGGAAATGTTACAAAATCTGGAAAAAAAATCCCAAATCTGAAAGTAGTCCTGAATATTTTGGATAAGAGATATGCAGCCTGTATTTGCAATGGCTGGAGTAAGTGCTGTAAATGATCCTAGCCTGATGTGCCAGGTCAGGCTCGAGACCTCCAGTGTCACTTGTGTGATGTACATGTGCCTATGTGAGTTCCCTGATCCATTTCCAAAAGGACCAGAACTTTAGAAGTTCTGTGTGTGGATTTGCTGGGCAAGGTGAGAAATAGATACAGAACTAGATGTCAGGATTCCAGAGTTTGAAAGTGTAGAGCTGTTTTTATTTTACTTAAAAGTTTTGATAATCTTCAGACATCCTTAACTCGCAGTTCTGAGAGCCCTGCAGCTGTTGCCTGACACCTGGAGCTGGGAGGAAGCTTTCTGTTGGAGTACTGACCCCAGAGCCGAGAATGTTCCTCCAGGTCCTGGTCCCAGCTACTGTGCTCCTTACCATCTGCTTCAGAGCCTTCTGCTGTGACAAGCTGCATGTCAATGACTATCTTTAATTAATTTGTCTAACGTATCCTGCGTGTTCCCAAAAGACTGTACTCTCTCACAAAAATACCTTGTAACTGGAGCTTTTTTTCCCAGTGTGAGAACAGAAATCATGAGAAAGGAAAAATAAAGGCAAGAAACCTAGTGTAAAGTTTGAGGATAACATGAATATATATATTCATATATACATCAGTAGTGCAAGTCCTATGTGATGGCTCAAGAACTCGGTCATGGATTTGGCCCTGTGAGTCCTGATTAAGACCAGATAAAGGGAGAAACATACGTATTTCTATGGTTTAAATGTGTTCAGAAGATTACAACTGACATGTTTCCTAAGAGCACCACAGCAGTTGCTGGTAATAAGACCTGAAAGATATTTTTCCTTTTGATCCTGCAAGTAACAGAGACAGAATCAGACAGACAGACAGAGATCCTTAGTGATGATATACCATAGTGCATCCTAAGGTTATGCATAGGTTTTAAGCAGTTTTCTGTACCATCTTTCCAAGTGGGACAGTGACATTTAGAAGTCACTTCCTGAGGAACCATGAGATATTACCCTGTGGAGACCTAGGGACTGTGGAGCAGGGCCACAAAATGTATGGTTTTAAAAGCTGGCCATGGCTGTTGGGCAGATGGGCAGATGCCCTGTGCTCTATGGCAGTGAGAGGTGTGTGTGTGTGTGTGTGTGTGTGCAAGCTGCAGAGGCAGCCAGGGCGGGCCCCACTGGCTCATGGGTGTTACTGGTGCATACGGTAGCCATGGAAGCATGGTGTGAGGCTCACGAGGCTATGAATCCTGAGAGAAAGGAGGCTGGGGCTGCGTGAGTCCCACAGGGCACCAGAAGAAGTGCACAGTGTCAGTTCCCAGCGCAGACTCTTCATATCCGTCTTAAAGCCTTTGACAAGGATATTTCAGGAGCAGAGGCAACATAGGTTAGAAAGGTGTGATGTGAGTAAGACATTTGAATTAAGCTCAGTGAGTCTATCTTTAAATTGAACCACCTTATTAATTACGTTGACTTTTAATAAAAAAGGTTACTTGTTCTTTTTGATGTTACTATTGTTGTTTTTAGATAGGCTTCTCACTATGTAGCCCAGGCAGGCCTGGAACCCACAGCAACTCTCCTGCCACAGTCCACCAAATGCTGGGATCATAGGCTTGTGCCACCATAACCAGCCAATATTAAAATATAATAAATTTTAAGCTTTCCTAGCTTCGGTGGGCCTGGCTATGTCACAGTGGCCACTGTTGGTCAACCTTCCTGTTGTACACTGGGCACAGGGCTTGGTGGGCATGGGGCACCTGTGCCTCTTTCCTGTGTCTCCCCAGGCTCATGGGGTAAAGGGTTGGGGGCACCCTCATCACAGGTGGACAGCCAAGCAGGGGTGCTGCAGAGAAAACAAAAGTCATCCCAGCTTGGCCTATTTCAAGAGAACCTAAACCTGGCACTCCGCTAAGCATTGTGCTTCTCTCCTTTTTCTTTCTATCTCAAACCGTCCACAGAGTTAAAGTAATAAAGAACATGCAATCGGAGTACATGCAGTCATGAACTCGATTGTTCTCACTGTGTCGAGGAGGCTAGGAGTCCAGAGTCTGCTGGCTCAGCCTCTCCCTCCACAACTGTCACCCCAAAGAGGAGGCCATGGAAACATCACCGTTCCAGGATCTTGCTATGCCCCAAACTTGCATGTGTGTGTATGTATGTGTGATCAAAGGTGTTCCAGTTTACGATCAAGGGTAGTTGGACAAATATTATTTCATTCTTTACTTTTCCAAATTAAAAAAAAAATTATTTTGAAGGCTCCACTGTGTTGTTAGGTCCTGATCTCCAAGGCTGGGTGAAGACACACACCCTTGCCCTCTTCTGGGTAGTCTCTAAGAAGCCACGCTCCCCGAGAAGGCTCCCGGCACCTGCAGCCCTTGCTTCCTTGAGGTTACAGTCAGCTGGAGACCAGGACCCAGGAGCGGCTCACAGCAGCCTTCAGCTGGAAACCAGCAAAAGTATTTCAAACTTTTTCTAGTGAATATTCACCTGGAAGGGAAGCCCAGAGAGGATTTTGAGAGATTTTTTTATAATCTAGTTTCTTCTAGCAGGATCGGATTATGTACAAATTAGTCCTTACAGATGGTAATTAGTGCTGTTCTTAAAAGATTTCTCTAGAGGATAATTTTACTGCTTTCTTCAGTAGTGTGTTTCAGCCTAAATTTCTGGAAGAAATCTCTCCTACTCTCTAATTTGCACCTTCCTTCATATGGTTTAAATGCAATCTCCAGTGTTTAATCCTTTATGAAGAGGAAGTCCGTCATCATAACAGCTGACCCAGTCCACTCCCTGGCTCCTCTTAGCACAGTGGCAAGGTCACTTCTGCCACCAACTCCCTGGATGCTAGGGACTCAGCCTCTAGCAGTGAAGTAGATCTGTGCCCAGGTGTGTCTGTAGGGTCATGGAGGATTTGGTGATGGAGGCTGACAGGGGCCACACCCTCTCTTTTTCCTGTTCCCTGCCACACCCCAGAGAAGGGACAGCTGCTGAAGGGTTCATTTTCTCATGGTATGACTGTTTCTGTGCTCAGAAATAGCTGTAATTATGCAGGAACCAAACTTCTGGCCTTGGAGACCATGAGTCTAGTTTTTTCCTCCTGAGTTAACTTGCCACTCATTCAGAAAATAATGTTTTTCAGAATGACTAGTTTTAAATGAATAACTCAAGGAATTGAAGTCACATAGCTTTGAACACGTTCTGATTCTTTGGAAAGTAGACTTGAAGCAATCCCACCTGCTCAAACTCCTGTTGGCAGGATGCCAGACCTCGGTCCCCTAGCCAGATTCTCCTTGAGTAATGAATGAGCCGGCATTGAGCCCACCAGAAATAGAAATCAATAAAGCTAAATTCCTCCAAGGAGCAGCAGCTGTGTGGTAGACTGGTAGCGAACGTTGAGATCCGTGGATGCCAAACACAGTACCGCAACCTCTGAACTCTCACCAGTTAGGGAACCCAAAAGAGAATGCATGCAGCTTGGGAGATTCGTTAGGGATCAGCACTGACCTTGCTTGATTGGCAGGCGGAAGAATGAGGAAGAGTCAGACACTCGGCTTCCTACAGGCTAGTGTGTGGTAGCCTGATGCACAAATCCCAGGAGCCAGGCGCCAAACATCTTCATAAATCATATGTTTGCAGCTGTGTGACCAAAATAGATCTACACACAGCCTGTTTGTCCTGGACTGTGAGGTCTTCGAAGATACCAGTGATTCCTGCTTCCTGCCCTGCCTCTCTCAGTGCCTGGCTGTCCGTGTCTGCTCAGGGATCACACTCGCTTTTGATTGCTGGTAACACCATCTCTCCAACTGATTGATTTTCAGTTGGGGGAGACTGAAGCACATTGTGTGGAGAGCCCTTTTTATGCCAGTTGTTCCCTGAAAGACTGCATGGTTTCCGCTTTGAAAATGACAGCTGGCAACCCTTCCAAGGCAGGGCAGTGTGGGCTAGAGGGCAGGCTCGTTCTGCCTGGCTCAGGGAAGGCCACCTGAGTGAGTGCTTTGATTAGGGCAGATTGGATGTGCCCTGGGTGAGGGTCAGACAGACCCTTCCACCACCCTAGGTTCACTGTGAACCTCTGGCTTGAGTAGCTATCCTCTTCTTTAGGTGCCTTAAGACTTTTTTGTCCCTCCACATAAAGCACATGAGGGATGATGGCTCAGTGATCTAAAGCAAAGCACCTGCTTAGGCAAGTGCAGGGACCATGGTTCAATTCCTGGCACCATGTGTTGCACCAGCCCTGCCCCCAGGGCAGGCTGAGCCAGCTACCAGAAAGAAAGCAAGGAAAGAAGGAAGGAAGAAGAAAAATAGAAAGCAATTGAGACCATGCTGAAGGATGAAGGGAAGATTACTCTGAACAGTGGTCCTCCTACATTTGCTCCCCAAAAGGTGTTTTTCTTAAGCACCACGATGAGCTGCAGTCTAGCATCACCTGGAAGGTCGCAGCATGCTAACCTCTGAGCCAGATGCCAGGCTTCGCCACTGCAGTAGTTAGAATCTGGTTTAGCTTTCTGCAGGAGGCTTTGGGTTTGGCCTCTGCACTGCCCTTTAACAGCAACACGGGCATGCTCAGCTTGTGACCATGGCTCTGTGTTGCAGCTGGGCGTGTGGCCTGGGAGCCTTTCCTGAGACCCCATTGATCTCTGGAGCCTGTGGAAGTAGACTGAAATCCAGGGAAGTGGATTTCTATCCAAGGGCATTTCACACCTAATGCTTTCGCCATTCTCAGAGCCTAGGCCTGGGCCTGATGTGGAGCAGACTGTGCCCTGTTGAGTGAATGAAGAGCGTGCACTGAGAGCCGCCACAACCTGGCTGCAGAGGCAGCTGGGCCTGGTGTGAGCCTGCCTGGCCCCCTCCTGTCTGGCTGGAGCCAGCTGTTGGAGCTTTGGGCGCTCTCACCAAAATGCTACATTTGTAGAAACCCAAAAGTGGCACCATGGGCTCGTGGCTAGTGATGAAAGCAGTGTTAATGTGCAAATTTCTTTCCAACCATACTTGACACAGCACTGTGTCCTGTCTTCTGAGGCCTCCTGGTGGGGCACACTGATGCCCGTCTGCACGCCGCCTGTGTGCCAGGGAGAGCTCTGCAGAGCAGCCCTGGCTGCTGCAAACTTAGCCTGTGAGAACTTGTACCAACTTGGAGCTCTGAGTGGGGAATTCAAGTGGGGGATTTGAAAAATCCTTACAACCATACCTGAGTGTCCTTAGACACTTGGCTTTCTTGCCTACAGGTCCCTGGTAAGTGCACTGGGAATACAGTTCATGGGGAGTGGACTTGCAGAGGCTGTGCCTGGACCGCGGCAATGGAGGTGGTCAGGAAGGTGCCCTGGGGTACAGTGGGTCTGAAGATGAGGTCAAAGAGCTCTTCCTTGGGCCATCTGCAAAGGCCTTGTGGAGGAGCTTCATATTCCGAAGCAGAATTTGTGAGTGACCCCACCTCATAAGCAGAGTGGTGGCCCCGGGATGGGGAGGAGGCATGTGGCTAACACTTGGACACGCGTGGCCTCTGTTGGCTGGACACAGTGATTTTAAAAGTTGAAATTTATTCCTAGTATGGTGAAACCACAGCATGTCGTGTCGGTGTGTGGATTTATGGCTTCTCCTGACAGCTGGGAGATGTGGTGGCCTGGGTCTCACCATGTCTTGGGGCAGATGTTGGCTGGGCCAGAGAGACGACACTGGCGGCTGCCCAGGTCACACGGTTCTGACCAGCTGCCAGGGCCCTGGGCCCACCACTCATTCAGGCACTTGGATTTAAGACCCTAGACAAGCAGCTAGAGAATGTTCCCAGGTGGACCATTCAAGCAGCACCATGGAATGTAGGGTGGGACGGCAGCCGTGGTGCTGGTGGTGGTGGTGGTGGCAGGGACAGTGATGATGCAGCTGGGGTGTGTGATGGGGCTTGTGTGTGCAGGTCTCCCTCTGAGCACTCTGCTTGCTTTTTAATTTTATTGGTGCCTTTTAGATGTGTAATGCAGACATCCATCATAGGGGATTTTACTGTCCATGATGTGTATTACCTCTTTTTTTTCCCCCATTCCTTTACCCTCCCTTCAACCTCTCTTTTCTTTAATTCATTGGTCCCTTAAAGCCCTAGAAAGGAGGCACTGGAAAGGCACTGTTTGACAAATGATAGAACCACAGCTGAAGTTGCATAAGGTCAAGTAACCGGCCTACACCACGAGATTACTATGCGACAAGTGGGCATTGTCACCCAAGCAGCTGGCTTCTGCACCAGTGCTCTTTTTTCGGTAACTGTTTGTTTTTTTTTTTTGAGACTGGGTCTCACTGTGTAGTGCAAACTGGCGTGAGCTTGCTGGTGTATACCAAGCTGGCCTTGAACTCACAACGATCCTCCTGCCTCATCCTCACCACTGCTGGGATTATAGGTGTGCCCTTCCTGGGACAGTGCTCTTGACTTGTGATGTAAAAAAAAAGAGCAAAGAGGGACAGAGCTGCAATACCAGCCAGCTATCCAGCCAAATGCCATATGATACAATGGCTGTGGAGCCACACACAGCCAGTGGAACAGACATCTGAGACGGATGAGGAAAGAAGAGCTTAGAAAAGGCCAGGATTTGCTCCTCGGGGGTGCAGCTGGAGCCTGACTAAGAGTGACAGACCCAGGAGCCTTGGGGAGGTCCCCTAAAGGAAGTTAGGGGTCCGAGCCACAGTGATGGCATGCTGGACAGAAGAGAGGACCCCAGACAGACTGGGGGTGCATTTCTGTTTTCGAAACAGCTGAGCTGTGGTCCTCACTGGTTCACTTGGCACACATGTTGGTGCTCCGGCCCGAGGAATTCACTCCTGGTGGCTGGACCGAAGGAGGAGCTGATCTTTTTTTGTTCGTTCTTGTCTGTGCTTGCCTGGCATGCCTTCCCCCACCAGGTATTTCTTAGGAAAGAGTCTTTTGGTTTCCCAGATGTGTTTACATTGGGCCAAAGGGCAGGGACCAAGCCTAATTAGGCCATTAAAATATGAACTGGGTCTCTGCGTTGAAGCAGGAGGAGAAAGAAGTACTGGTGCTGGGTGGCCTGCTTTGGAAAGCTCATTGGCTTCACTTTTTCAGAACCTTTGTATCCTGGAGCAAAGGCCAGGACCCTGCAGGAAGCCCCTTTCCACAGTGCCCGTGAATCCTTGCTCAAGTAAGGCAAGAGGACACCTCCAAATGCGCACTCCTTCCGGTTTTGAGTCCCTTGGGCTCATAGGCCAATTTGCCTTCTGCCCTTGATAAGCACTGACAGCATGGGGGGAAGCCATTTAGAGCTAAACCAGGGTGACTGCAGGGCCGTACCAAGGAAGTGACGGAACAACAGACATTCATGGGCAGAGTCTGTCTCTGCCCTCCCTTGCTATTTCTAGGAAGAGGCCAAGAAACCGCCCTCCCCAGGTAAATCCAAGGTTCCTACAACCTTGAATCCGTGTACCTTTGAGTGGTTCAGACATCGTTGAGTTTTCTGTGTCCTCAGGAAAAACCCCGGGCAGAGGGTGTGTCCTGTTTCACAGTGTATCTGTGTTTCTGAATCTAATAATTTCATTTACTTTTAGCTCTTTATACTCTGGTTGTTCATGTAAAGTTAAAGGTCAGGTAAAATGTATCATTTTTGTTTTGACTTTCCAGGTATCTTTCCATGCCTCTGGGGGCACATACCGTCCACTCTGAGAAGGTTGAATAATAAATAGTCCTAGACTTGGGTCTGGGTTTGGTTAGTGGTTTACCAGGGTATTAGCTGAGTAACCCCTGTCCAGTGATAGAACCTCTGTTTCTTCATTTGCTAAGTGGGTGCTTAGACTACTACTTTGTAAGGTTGTGTTGTTGTTGTTGTTGGTCCTGGGAATTGAACTGATGACCTTGTGCTTGCCTGTCAGGCACTGTGCTACTGAGCTCTATTCCTGGCCCTTGTAAGGTTGCTGAGAGGATTAAAAGCTAATTGTGTAAATCTACACATCATAGATCCTTATTAAGAGGGTTATTACTCAAGATGTAGTTCTTCTACACAACATTTCCTGACCCCTTCAGCAAAACATTCCTGCCTGAAACTTCACCTAGTGTATCTCAACGTGACTCTAGATGTCTTTGAATTCCTTCCCATTGAATTTGTTATAAAGCTTGCCATTTCTTTGTAGTGTGTTATTGGAGCCATTGTATGTCTCACTGCTTTGAGGTCATGGGCTGTGTGCAAAACCTAGTTTGTATTTCCTGTTGCACATTGTTGATATTCTTTGTGCCATGTAGACAGACATGGAAGTGATTTTTGGGCTCCAAGCAGCATGTGCCATTGTATTACAAAGAAAACTTACCAATGAAAAAATGTCTAGTAAGGTGATAGCCATTGAATAAGATCTTTATGTAGAAGGAAAACTAACCATGTGAAGTAGTTTATTGCCTCTGGTCACACTTTATTACTTGGAGCCCCATCTTGTGTCCCCGGTGAAGCCACTAAAGTCCACCCACACCCTACACTAGATATCATCTGTAGGCTGTGGAAGGGTGGATTGAATTGCTTCTTGACTGGTTAATACAGTGTGATGCGTACAGATATTCAACAGCATTTATTTCATGTGTGAAAGTACTTTGGGGATGAGTTTCATGTTTTAGTTCCTTGTGTTTTTGTAGGCTGTGGAAAGCTTGGAGGCCAAAGCCTAAAGGTCAAGGACCTATGGGTTCAGATGTTTTGGAAAGGCAGAATGGGTCTTTTCTGAGCCCTATGACGGGGCTGTAGGAGGCACCTGGGAGATGGAGGCTACAGTGGAAAGAAAATCAGAGGCCAGATGAGGAGGGAGTGGGCACTCAAAGGCACTGGTGCTCATCAGTGGTATATTTTTGTTGAAAAAGAAACAAGCCTGCATCCATCGCTTTGAATTCCTCTGTTTCTCTCCAGGCATTTCTTTTCCAGGATGATTCTTTTCAGTCAGTGGAGTGAAACACAGAAGAGTTTGGGAATAGCAGAGATGTTTTCTTCTGGTCTGTGCCATTCCCTGTGCCCCTGGTGCAGTAACTTCATCTCTCTGGGACCAGTTCCTCCTCTATAAAGTGGGCCCGTTAGGCCAGGAGGCATCAAAGGCCGCTCTTCTTTGTAGCTGACAGGGCTTTTTATGGGTTCTTTTCAAATGGCGCAGGACATGAAAAACCAGAGAGTTAAACATTTTCTTGTATGTTTATACTCCACTTTAAGCATCAGAAACAAAACCCTCAGCCTGACACAGTTGCAATAGTCCAAGGACTAGCACACCTTTACTGGAAAGGGCTAGACAGCAAGTGCTGCAGGCTCTGCGGGTCACACAGCTCTGCTTTCTGCCCGTGTAGCACTATACCAGCCTCAGACACTAGGTAAACAAGTGGGCCTGACTGTCCACAGGTTTTACTTATGAACATTCATACTCAAATTTCCTATAATATTCATGTCGCAGGACATTTTTCTTTCTATTCTTTTCAACAATTCAGAAATGCTCAGAGCATGCAAAAACAGGAAGAGTTGGCTGTAGTCCACTGCCTGTGGAAAATGTCCGTCCCTCTCTGCCGAATTCCTGTTATAATCCTGTACACTACTGGGTCTTCTATGGCCTTGTCTCCTCATTGGATTTGTGTCTGTTTCCTCTGAATGAGGAGGGACTCTGAACCTTCCCTCCATAGCCAGACTCCCTGGCATATAATAGGTGCTTGCTGAATGCCTTCCAAATGAACGGTATGGTAATTATCCCACTTACAGGAAGACTGTGTCTCCATGAAAATTTTGGAAATTATCGTTTCATTCCTAGAATACAACATCTGTTTGGATAGATCCATCCTGGAAGGTAAGTCATGGTCTCGCAGTGTCTGCGTTGTTAAATTGCCTTCCAGCATCTCAAAGGCTGCAGTGCTTGTAAATAAGTCCTCGTTACCTGACAGCCACCCACTCGCAGAGTCAGGGCTCAGCTTTGTGTGTCTGGGAACGTCAGGCAGTGATGGCTCTGTCACATGAAAGGGGAAAGGGCTTTAAGCGGCAGGTGGAAAAGAGACAAGTAAGACAGCAACAGGAGCCTTTACTGGCACTGGTGGTCTATAAATACACAGTGTGTCTCCACAGGAATTTTCTAGAAAATTCATTTTCACTGTAGAGCCCAGACTCTCAAGGGACTCCCTGAAATACTTTATCCCTTGTTTGTAATTTTAAGGTAAGAGCTTTCTTTATAATTTCAACTGAGGAATGATGTCGGTATTCAAGGAGGTTGGTGTTTGTACTGGTTCCTACCTTTCCCAAGAGAGGTGTGAGGTCCTTGGGGAAGATAACTATGCACAGAGTTGTACATGTGGAGGATATAATGCCAGGATGCACAAAGAAGAAATTACAACCATTTACTTGTGTATTATTTTCTCAATTTGAGGCACTTGAATTCCAGAGCTCTTGAATCAAGAGGTTGGATTCCTGGCATTTTAAAAGATTCCACTTGAATAAGCTGTTTAAACCAGTTGAATAGCTTTTTAAAAAATTCACCCGTTTCTTGGATCATTTGCTCTCGAGATTTACTTAATTGAAGTTTTTGCCTTTTCATTTTACTTCAAATCAAAATCATTTCTATAGTTAAGGAAATTTTAATTGTGTTCCCTTGAGTAGCACAGATTTCACGTTTGCGCCTGTACCCCAACAGGTAAAAAGAGGCAGGTTTCCATATGCCTTACTGACACATGGGCTTATCTTTTTCTTCCAGAAGAAATCCTTACACTTTGACTCCCCCGCCCCCCATGGTATTTTATCTCTCAAAACAACAGCTGCCATATTTTCAGGGTCTCATGCCCATAACAACTCAAAGTCCAATTTTACTAAAACTAACGATCGGGGAACTGGAGGAGAAAGAGATGGAGAAGTTAATAATGAAGCCACAAACCTGGGCGTTCATTCCCAAGCATTTCTTCTGTTGCATGAAAGCAGAATGGTACTAAGATGCCAGAGCGCAGGGGGTGGGGCTAATGTGGCCATCATCTGTTGGCCTGTTTACTGTGGTCACTGTATTAGGTCCTGAAGAAACACCTTGGGTAGGTAATGAAGGCTTCACCCTGGGGCATCTTCATAGTGTAGCAAGAAGGTAACATGCATGTAGAGAAACAAAGATGTAATGTGGTCTCACATCTGGCTGACGACCATGGAGAAGCAGAAAGCAAGGCAAAGGTAGACCAGGAGTGAAGGTGAGGCCTATTTACTAAATAAAGTGACCAGGGAAGGCATTTTTGAAGGATTGGAATAGAGACCAAAATGATGAGAAAAGTTAGTTGTCCGACCCCTGAGAGGCTGAGCCTGATGGGTGGAAAACAAGCAGAACACCGGGCTTGAAAGAACAGCAAAGGCAGAGGAAGGAAGGAGAGAGAGGGAGGCAGGAGGGAAGATAGGAGGGGAGCAGAAGCCAGATCCTAAGATGTCATGACAAAGAGAGTGGGCTTTATTTTGATTATGAAGGCAAACCACTAGAAGGTCCTGAGGAGGGACAAGAGAGTTCAGCAAATTTCATACAAAGGTCATTGTAAGAGGAGAACAGACACCGTTAAAGTAGGAGCCTGTCATGAGGCTTTGCTTGGAATGTGGTGAAAGAGGTCGCAAGTCTTGCGTTGTTCACTTCAACCTGTGGATAGTAGAGACCTTGCCTTGTACATCTTTTTGTGTTCCCTTAACAATTCTGGCCTCTGTTAGCAGCATATTGAATTGTGTGTTTATTCGAGCCTAGAAGTAAATCAAGTGTGACATCTACTAATGCTGCCCTGGCCTCCCACAGCTCTCCCGGGCTCTGAAAGCTCCACTAGCAACCCCATGTTTGGTTAGAAGATTTCCTAGGGTATGCAAAAAACTTTGTCCAGTTTATAGCCGGGGGTGTGGGGCAAAGAAGAAAAGACCAAGGTGGCGGGGAGATATCTTCATGTTATATTACAGTAATTGTACTTGAGCTTTGTGCGGTACTTTGCAGGTTATAGAAATTATTTTATTGGTATCAGGGACTTTGCACACTAGAATGTAGAGGATCAGGCAAATGATATAGATGGATGGATGGACCGATGGAAAGACAGACAGATGGACAGACAAACAGAGTATTGAGTGGTTGCCTTTTGATAAGGGAGGTGGGGGGAGGTGGAATCTGTTCCTCTCCTGGTACATTGGAAGAATGGATTAGAAAGGAGTTATTATACATTTACTTTGATTTTCTGAGTAATACAGCTCTGCATTTTTCCATCATGGCCCAAGAAGGGAGATGGGGATGGTGAAAAGGTCCTCCAGTGTGGCTCTTGGAACCCTGAGCACAGAAGGGGACAAAGGACCCAGCCCCGGGCCTCTAGGTCTCCCTTTGTCCCACTGCAGTACACTTAGCCAGCCTGGAGGAAATCCTGCCCTGGGAAAGCGGATCTTCTATCTTACAGATGTCACACAGTTAAAATGTGAACAGCAGCCCTCTACTGTGGCAGTGGTGTAAAGAGGAAGATCATTTGACACTTGGGTGTGAGGAATACAGTGACCTTTCTGAGTAATGGTTGTGAGCTGCAGTTAGTGTATGTGCTATCCCATTTGCACACTCAGATGTACAGTTCAGTGGTTTTTAATATAATCACAGACTCGCTCGGCCATTGTCACAGTCACTTTTAGACTGTTTTCCTCACGGTGGGCCCGGGTAGGGGAACAATGTACACTTTGCCATCACCCCTCCCCCCACTAAATGACTTACAAATGATATTTGCAAGTCGTATTTTGACTGTGTGAACCCTGACGGTATCTGGAGGCTTCAAAGCATGTGGCAGCAGGAAGGGGAATGGGCCTGGTCTCCTCCTTGCTGCTTGGCTTGTGTCCCATGAGGATGACACAAGCCACCTCACAAACTCCTGAAGAATTTGTCTATTATGATATTCGCCAGGGAAGCCATTTACAGAACATGTACAGAAAAGGTACCAGTCTTTTGCAGGAAGAGGGGGGGGGGAAATGTGAGTTTGCAATACTGTATTCTGTCTCTGTTAGCTGAAAATTCCTTCCTTCTCACTAAAACCAGTTTTCCAAATGACAGTCCTGGGGCATGGAGCAGGCTTCTCCTTCAGTTGGCTTCAAAAATGGTTTATAACCCTGAGGCTGAGAAGAAAAGCAAAAAGTACACTGAGAGACATCCTCAAGTTTAACAGAAGGAAACGGAAAAAACCAGGCTCTTTCTTTTGTTCCTCTGCAGAGGCCCAGAAATTTTGAAATGGTAAATCTGTGGTGAAATATTGTTACATTGTTTCTCATTTCCTGGACAAAGAAGGTATTTCTTGCCCAGCGGTAGTTTGGACCCAGAATCCTTCTTGCTGTTTCAAGTTGAAGGGTGAGCCAGGTCAGCCTGGGAGGTAGAGGCAGGGACTGAATGGTAGTTGCCTGTGCCTTGTGCATGCTGAGCCTACAGCATCCTCAGCCATATGCCTGTCCCTCTCAGGTTCTCCTGTCCTTATTTCCTGCTTTAGCATTCCAGGGCCACATCATGGACTGTGAAAAGCCCAAATCTCAGTATTGAATCGTCTGCTGCCTTCCAACTGCTTTGAACTTCAAGTTTTAGTTCACTCACCTGTAAAATCATTCAGCAGCCCGTACTGTCAGTTCCTTAGCTCTTCCTGCCGTCTGACTATATATATCTTGTTATCTTTTCCATCTTTCCGCTGCAGCCCTAGGATGGAAGATCTAAGGGCTGGGACTCTGTCCTTTTGTGGGTGCTGTGTGTGTGGCATTTAGAACAGTGCAGTTGTTGGTTAACACAAGTGCAAGGCAGGGCACATGCTGAGCACTTGGTGGAGTGAGGACCAGACCGCTCTAGCTCCGGTATTTCATAATCTGCCTGTAGCTTCTCTCTGCAACTGCTGTCACATTTGTGCATGGTCTGAGGGATAACTGGATTTCCACATGTCCCAAACTTCATTTTTCCTATTTGCCTTCTCTGTGTTCTTAAGAAGAAAGTTAAGTATGGGGCATCTTCATTCTTATAGCTATACAATGACAGGTAAGTGGATTTTTTTCATCGCCTTCTTTGAAGTTAAAGTCTTGCATACTTCCTATTCTGAATAGAAAATTTCTTTTTGTGTATGTCTTTCAGCTTATATATTAGACATGCCTAGCATCTTTAGGAAATCAGACAACAGGCTTTCTATTTAAGAAAAGTCTAATACCTTTGACATACATACTTTACACATTTCGCAAGGTTTTTGTGACAGTTTTTAGGTGAACTCCGAGCATATTTGGCCACAGGCAGATTCTGGTGTCATTTTGCTTACTGAACATAAGTAAAAAGGCTTGCAGATGACATTTGTAGGTGTGGCTTACATGACAAAATATGACTCCTGGATTATTTCAGGAACTTGCCTGGAGTTGCATTTGTTTTCAAAGGTTAAATTTTAAGGCAAGAAAGGTTGTTACCTGTATGATGTGTTTGTATCTAAAACTATGTTGTTTCTTACAGAAATTTGATTCAGTCTTGCTTGGTTTGTTGGAGTAATTCTGTATAAAAAGGATGCACAATGTTAAGATTAAATGCCTGTCTTCACTAATTTTCCATGAATTGGGTCTGGGGGATTTGTTAGTTCATCGTAACTCTTTCCTCTTTGCACCCCTTTTAGCATCAGGGCAAAGAGATTGTCTTGTGGAGCCAGGGCCGAATATAGCTTTTATTGTTTTCATTCTCCTGTGAGATGGAGCTTGAGGGAGCCCTTATGTGAACTGATGCATCTCGGAGTGCGCGCTCACGTGGTGCCTCTGGCGGATGTGCTGCAGACACGGCTATGTTTAGCTTCTCCCCTCCGAGTTGCCAGGTGCCCACTCGCAGCATCCACTCACCTCCATAGGTCACAGAAAATGGCAAAAATAGAATTGTTGAGGTAATTTTTTGAAGCACTGTTATTGTGGTTGACATTGATCGTTTGCTACTTCAGTTATGTTCCATGATACCAGATTTGCTGTATTTACCTACAGAAGAAAGAAAATCAGCCCTCTCAGGAAACGAGAGGGCAGCATTATTATGTGCTCCTGAAGTCGTCATGTGGCCTTGTTGTTGTTGCCATCTAGGACATGTTCTTGTAAAATAACACAGCGAGGCTGTGCGTAGAGGTCACAGGCTGTCAAAACTATATCTAGATCAACAAAACGCTGCTACCCCCCTTGTCCCCCCCAGCCCTTCTGTAAAGAGGCTATTTATAGTACAATGCAGTGTCAGTGCTGTTCGCACAGGGTGCATCCTGAATGAAGAATTAGCTCTTTAAAAAGAGCCTCATGCATCACACTCGTGTTGGAGAACTCTGACTTAGTCAAATGCGACTGCAGTCTGTCAGTAGTGACTGCTCATTTCCTACAGCTGCTGAGTGGCTTCCTTTTGGTCATGAGATGCATTGACCTGGCATTGGGACCCCTTTTGTTTTTCAGTTAAAACACTCTAGATGTGAACATACGTGTATATGCTTGATCACAGTCAGTCGGCACCCCCTCCGGGGAGAAGGAGGCGTTCTCTGTCCCGCTGACCTCAGCCTCCTGCTCAGGCCAGTCTGCTTTTTTTTCTGTCTCCCAAAAGGGACAGGGAGGGAAAACAAAAAAAAAAAAAAAAAAAAAAACAACTCTTGCATAAAGTATAAATTATACCTCAGTAAAGCTGTTAATAGAGAAAAAGCACACTGATGAAGGGACTGTGTCACCATTATGTGAACGCTTTAAGTGGATTTTAAAAATAGCTCTTTTGCTAAGTGTTTTGGTTTGGGGTGTGTATTGTTGGATTGTTTTTATTATTTTGATGCATAGCATTGATAGGAAAATGTGCAACTCTTATCATAATGCATGCAGTATTTAGATTGGATACACTTCCTCCTCCTCTGGCATTGATTTCCTGCCTTTAGCCTTTGCCTTCTCCTGGTACTTAAGCATCAAGTTTCAGGCTTTTTCCCAGTGTAATTGTTGATTAAGTGCTGTAGATCCCGTGATGATTATGAGAAGATTACTGTATTCAGCTTTTAATCTTATGAGTGTCAAATATTTTACTTTAATGGTATCTTCATTATTATTATTATTCATAGCTCTTTCAGTTTGAGTAATGCAATCAGGCAAAATAAAGGTGATGCCACAGATTTGGCATTTTTATAGTGATGCTTTGTCTCAAAACTGAAGGTGCCCCCTGCAGGCTCTTCTTAGGTGCTCGCTGGGCTCCACACAGATGGGATGGGGAGTACCTGAGGCTGCCTGGGCTTGCACGTCACAGGATGAAGCCGGGTACACAGAAATGCACAGAAAAGAGGCTTACTGGGTAGTCATGAGGGCCTCTCCAGACCCTCAAGATCCTCAGGCGTAGGGTGGAGCTGGAAGACACAGGACTGGGAAGGGGGAGGCTGCCAAGGATTAAGAGTTAGGGGGACTGGGGAGATAGCTCCATGGCACAAGTGCCTGCTGGGCAAGTACAAGGTCATGAGTTTGAACCCCGGTCCTGACCCAAAAAAAAAAAAAAAAAAGAGTTAGGGCTGCACTGTGCCTGCTTCACCCAGGCCTTTCCTGTGTTTTTTTGTTGTCGTTGTCTCCAGTGTCACACAGAGGGTGTTCATTTCTCATTCTGTAGCTTTTGAGCCTACCATGCCCTGTGCAGAGAGAGTAACCTGGATAGACTGGCGTCTCCTATGGACCCCAGGAGCAGCAATAGTTCTGAGCAGAGAAAACTGAATTTAAAGTCCTAAATGAAGTTCTGTGACCCCCAAACCCCTGGCCAGGCCCCTTATCTGGAGAGCAGCGCTGTGGAGTAAAACTGTGGTGATGAGCAGAGGTTTGGTGGGGTATTGGTTCTTCTAAGAGAAAGGCTTATGGTGAGAGGGGCACACACCCCAGGTGGGACTCCATTTGTGCATTTCTGCAAGAGAAACCAAGACGCCAGCTTCCCACCCTATCTTTAGCAATGCCTTAAAACCAAAAGTTATACATTGTTCAGTGGGCCCCAGATAGCTGACATAAGCTGTAGAAGTTAGAAGGGTTTACAGGAATGATTCAGAGGTGAGATGTTTCACAGTATAAAGGATACAGAATGGAATTATAGATGGAAAATAAAAATGGTGATACTAGCAGCCTAGAATGAAGGCCAGTTGGAAAACGGGGGGGAAAGTTATGCTTTCCTAGACCCAGACAGAGACAAGGGACATTTCAAACAAAAAATATCCAAAGCTGCTCGAGAGGGAAAAAGAAAGTGTTTATGATGGAGTCAGAGGAAGTTTCAGATTGAGGTGGCCATGGGTCTTTGCCTCTCAGCCTGAGAGAACCCATGTTAACTGCCAATATAAAGAGAAAGCCTGGTAAATGTTTAACAGATGTGTCAGTAGTTACCCACCCAGTGGCCCCACTTACAAACTGGAGGGTACTCAGTGTTACCCTATTTTTGTCAATTCATGTGGCCCAAGGAATACTAGAGTTGGTAAAACATAAAAGGACAGTTTATTTAGAACAATACCCAATAGCCATAGAAGACTAAAAAAGATCAAACCCCATGTTTAAGAGATCTCTGCTAATAGACAGGTCATCTTTGTTAAATGTCACCTTTGTTAAAGCCATTACTATTGGTGAAAATCATTTTGACTGTTATCTTAAATATTCTGCTGATGTTATTTGGCCCATGTATGTTTAATAGTTTCTTTGATTTGTCTCCTCCAGATTCAAAGCTATACACCTACCCAAGATAAAAATGCCTGGTGTCTATTGAGGGCCTTTAGATAGGACCTCTGGAGAGTATCTCTGACTGCCGGTTCACAACTACAACCCCTTTGAGTTTGAAGAAGCCAGAGTGGTCATCGCCCATAATTCCCTCATGGAAGGTTGGGTTACTTCTTCAGAGGGGGGAATGGTATAGGCAGCCGAGTTAGATAGAAATATTATAGGCAGACAGGGCCAAGTCCTCAAGGACGACATGGAAGACAAGGTGACTTTCCAACTAGAGAAAGACACTCCTCCACGATGGGCCAGATCTCAAAGCAAGAGTAAACAAATACAGCTACATACTTCCCTAGGGATGAGCATCAGGGATTGACACTCTAAGTAGGTATCAATCACCTTGAAAGACCCTGGAAAGAGTCACAAGCCCAAGCTCAATAGGCAGTGTTCTTGCCCACTTTCTACGTGACTTGCCTTCCCGTTGGATCCCGATTTTAATCAATTTTACCTGAGGAATGGTGCTTGTAATCTCATTGGTTGACCATAGTCTTTGTCCCACCTCATACCCTCCTAAGCGAGTCCCCATGTCTTTTCCTCGTAAAAGTCCCTGCAAGAGACAGCTTCCTGGGGACACCCACTCTGGACCCCTCTCCTGTCCCTCTCTTGGATAGGATATCTCTCTCAATAAATATGTTCTGCTCATTTAAAAAGAAAAACGCTGTGGTGACCAGCAGAGGTTTGGTGGGGTGTTCATTGGTTCTTCTAAGATAAAGAGACTTATGGTGAGAGGGGCACACACCCGAGATGGGACTCCATTTGTGCATTCCTGCAAGAGAAACCAAGACGCCAGCTTCCCACCCTATCTTCAGTGATGACATCTCCTCCTCTGCAGTGCCTTGTTGAGTCTCAGGGCACAGGTGTAGTCTCTATAAAGAGAATCCCAAAAAACTACTCACAGTCATTTGCCTATTTTTAAATGAAAGGAGCCAGTGATATGAATAAGTTCAGTTTCTGCTTCCATAGAACCAGCCTGCTCTGTAGTCTGTCCTTAGATTCTAATGGCCACCATTTCCTGATAAGTGGACCCCAGCGGGGAAACTGTGCACCTCTCCTGATGTCACCAGCCAAAAAGCAGAGACTTAACACTTGCTGTGGTAGCACCCAGGTCAGGCTGGGCCAGCTGTCTGGTAGCTTTGGCTTGGGTTGCTTGGTCTGCCATGGATGGGGGCCCTTGAGGGGCCCCTGAAGGTGATGGAGAGCTGCAGGTGATTAAGGGAGGAGGAGGTGGTTTGAGTCAGATAATCGTGCAGTTTCCAGGTGCAAGCGTGGCATGAACTTTCTCCCCCAGAGACCTCAAATCTGAACATTTGGGCTTAACATTGAGCCATGAGCCATCACGGAGCCATGCCACCCCCCTTCCCCTCATCGAAAGCATCACAGGAGTTGGATTTGCCTCCCTAGCCTCTGTCATCTTCCACCTGCCACTCCAAGGGCAACAGTGTCAGAACAGGGATGATGGTGCTAATTGAAAATTTGAGGCCAAATCACAGAGCCAGGGAAATCAGGGCCATTTTACCAAGCGTGATTATTGTGGATGACAAATACTGAGTGGGGCACTGAAAAAGGAGGGGCAGATGCTGCCGAGGGGGCTCCAGTGATCCCGGCTAGGGATCATGGGCCCAGAAGCCCAGCCCTGCGCTGTGCCATCCTTGGGACTCTACAAATACGACAGCTTGCTCTGCATCACTTGGGTCACTTTTCTGTTTCTTTTAGCATGTTGTTAGTTGTGAATGGACAGCGAGTCATTCTCCTACCAAAGAAATCTGGCTTCCTAGATCCCTTCCCTAGAGGTGGCACCATGGCCAGTTTCTTGTGCACCATCGAGTAGCCTTTACACAACCGAGTGTGTGAGTGTGTTTACCCACATGGACACACACCACCATATGCACCTTCTAGACTCTTCTTTTTTAATCCTATAGATGCCCTGTATCAGTGTATCCTTTTTATTGACTCCAGACATGATGATGATGATGAGGAGGAGGATTTAGTCTTGTTATGCAGTTCAGGCCAGCCCTGTGCTCTCTTTTGTAGCCCCCAGGCTGGTCTCAACTCAGTGATCCTCCTGTCTCAACTTCCCCAGTGTTTAGGTTATAGTTTTATGCCACCACACCCAGTTCCAGAGTCAACTGGTACAGCACACCCAGGGATCCAGGGCCAAGACAGTGGGATATGGGTTCCAGGACTGGCACAACATGCAGGGCCAGGGATTGAGCTCGGGACCTTGTGTTTGCCAGGTAGGTATTTGTGCCTCTAAGCTATCTCCCCAGCCCCCAGTCCCGACTCCAGAGTATTTTACTATCTGAGTGAACTCATTGTGTTGAAGCAGTGCTGGTCATGCGCAGTCTGCCCTGGGCAGGGGGCGCTCAGGTGCACAGAATCTCTGGATGAGTGTCGCTGGTCTTACTGGTTGCGGTGTAAGTTGTGTGAACTTGAAGGCCTGTTGAACTCTTACTCTGTATTATTTTCCCACCATGCCCTGTGCTCCTTGTTTTCCACTACTTGTGCCTTTCTTACTGCACCTCTCTTTCCAAACTAATTCGGATGCAAGTGCCGCTTGACTCTGCTTTCCCACCTGACCAGGACGCCGTGCCAGCACTTGCCTAGAACTGACCTGTGTGCTGGAGAAGTCTGGGCACCTGGGAAGGCCACACGCCAGCTCCGCCAGCCGCCTGGATTGCCATCTTCTCCTTTCCATTGTTGCCAGTGTGCAGATGATGCCAGGTTCCCCACCGAGCCCCCTGCTTGCCTTTTGATGCCTAATGGCCGGACATGTCTGCACATGACAGAAAAAACTTTGTACTTCACGGACCAGGGGTCTTCGCCAGGTTTTGCTGAATGAACAGAAGGGAGGACACGGTATCATGGGACAGTTGCCTTTGGGACAAACTCTACTTGAATTCTAAGAGGAAAAGATGAAAAAGTCCCCACCCTTTCCCAAATTTGAGGGACGAGATACAGATCTTTCTCTCGTTCTCTAGACATAAACCTGCAATCACGTCCCCTAACTCCAAAACGTATCAGCTATGTGAGCTCGGGGCCCTCAGCTTCCTCGTTTATAAGACAGGTAGTGGTATTTCAGGGTTGTCGTGGGTGGTAGGAGTAACTTACATGGAAGACAATGAACTTGTGATGGTTTTTCAGAAATGGGGAGCTCTTAGCATTATCATCGTTGCTGTTGTCACTGTCATTATAATGGGGGCTACCACCGTCAATAAAATGAATGACATGAGCTGAGACCAACCAGCTGGCTCGTGGTGTAGCCGTGCAGCTCAGTCTCTGACCATCTCTGTCTTTGCAGTGAGAGCTTGCTTGCCCCTCACGTTCGTCTCTGTCCCCCTGTGACTCATTTTATTTTCAGGCTTGTGCCTCTGTTTCTGGACATAGTACATAAATCCCACCCAGTTTTCCAGCCTAGAAAAGGCAAAGTGACTTGAAATTACTCTGTTTGAATTCCAAGTGGGTATAATATATAGTGTGTCCCCACCCACCCCGGAGGGACAAACTATAGATCTTCTTCTCTGGATCTCTTAAACCCAGCTTGGGAAATTAACAAAGGAAGATGAATGAACCAAAATAAGCCTCGCAAAGAAGAGTCAAGAACTTTCTAATTGATTCTCCCAGAGCTGCTGGTTATTTACAACTAGGAAAATTGCCCACTTTGACTTACCAATTCAGCTCTGTGGTTCTACTGGCTTGACAGAAAACGTTGTCTGCTCCTTGCTGAAGAAACTCTTCAGGAGGACAGTGGGGTGAGTCACATCCACCTGTTTAACACCATCGCATAGATGTCAGACCTTTTTCCCTCCAGTTGATCATTTACAGCGTTTTTTTTTTTTTTTTTTTTTCCGTGTGTAATTGTTCATTTTAAATTTTCATGTTTGCTATAGCTGGGTGTATGTTAATTACTAGGAGCGTGTAATTATGTTGTCTATTTGTCATTTCTGAGGCAGAAAGGGTGGTAAGCTAGAATTCTCCCAATAGTGAGATATTACATTTCTAATCTCCTATTAAAACCATTTAGAAATGGATGTATTTCATTTACACTATTGATACAGATGAGTAAATGCATTGTTATTTTTATTATCAGGTTTTTTAAGTCTAAAAATTCTACTGTGCTCAGAGAGATGGGCAGTTCTTTGCTTCATTTACTGAGCCCACAGTCACAGGATTTAATGAGTAGTCAGTAATTATTAGGTGCTTAGAAAGTGGGGTTTTTTTTTGTTTTTGTTTTTTTTTTTGTTTTTTGTTTTTTGTTTTTTTTTTGGTCTGATTTAGCCTAACCTGAGGATAGGGCTGGTATGACATGTGGTGCGGGGGATCAAACTGCAGTCCCCTGTGCCTGCCTACACTTGCCTAATTAGGTGCTTTAGACTGCTGAGCTATCTTGCTAGCCCTGCAAAGTGTTTCTGACTGCAGTTTTTCCTATACCTAAGGGACCTGATCTGCTGACCTTCATAACCGCTCTCTGGCTAGACAATGAATATGTCCCATAGGCAGTATGATCCTCATCCATCACCAGCTCTGTGATAAGGAGTAACATGGCAGAAGTTAGAAGTCCCTGACATACAGATCTGTTATTACCCCTGTAAATCCTCATATGTATGAATACTGACAGCTGAGGCATTCTTGGAAAGCACTATAATTTAAAGATTGTCAGATGATACAAGCCTATAATCCCAGCACTCAGAGAAGCCAAGGCAAGAGGATCATCACAAGCTCGAGACCAGCCTGGGCTGGGAAGGGAAGGGAGGGAATGGAGAGGGAAGGGGAAGGAAGGGAAGGATTATCAGATTGGTTCTGGATGTCCTAGGGTCTGTGTATATGTTAAACTAGAAATGCACCAAAATGACTCAAATAAGCACCATGGCTGGGAACACGCGACATGCTCACAAGACCACAAGACTGACCCAGGGGAATGATGGCCAGGCTCGTTCGACTCTGAGCTTAGGATGAATAGGAGCTTGGAGAGTGGCTAGGAGGTTGAGAGTAGAGCTGAAAACTGAATTTCTTCTTTAAAGGTAGCTCATGCTGAAGAGCATCTCCTCAGAGGAGGTGGAATTGGAGGAATTAGGCAGTTGGGAGGGCACTGACTACTACAAGTGCGTGGAACATTGATGAGTTGCATATAGTCATTCAGCAGCACCGTTCTGTATCCCTCCCTTACTTTCAGCAGGGTAAACAAAGCAGACAGATGTGAGGCAATATAGCACACTGCGATTTGAAGTGGTGTCAACACTTAATGTAGGCCTGAAAGAATTGTACAGTCAGGTGAAACAAGAGTATGGCCAAGGTGCTATTTTGCCAACCCCTTCAGCAGCTTTACTAGTCCTTCCTACCATAAGAAGAAAAGGTTGATTGAACAGGCAATCGATATTTGTTTGTTTACTTATGTATTAGGTACAGGGTCTCACTATGCAGCTCGGACTCACAGTGATCCTCCTGTTTTCAGCCTCCCAGCACTGGGATTAAAGGCACGTGCTACCACGCTTGGTCTTGGTGGTTGGCTCAGTGCGCCCAGAGGTGGGGGCAAGCATGGCATGTCATGCCTGAATCGAACTCCGGTCCCCGTGCTTGCCTAAGGAAGTGCTTAAGTTTGCTGAACCATCTTGCCAGCCCTTGCTTTTAAATTAAGATTTATGTTGATATTTTCATAGGTTGACGTGCAAACGTAAAAATGAATACACAAAGATCGTAGGTATCTTTTGTCCCATTTCTCCCAACGACAGCACCTTGCTGAACTCTACAGGGCAGTATCGCAAGCAGCGTGTTGATGTTGACAGAGATGTTGACAGGATTCAGGACTTTCCATCACTATGATGATGCTGCAGGTTGCTCTGCCCACCTCACCATCTACACTGCTCCTCTGTCCTTCATTTGTGTCATTTCAGAAATGTTGTATAAATGGAATCAGAGTATATGCTGTGTTGTGGTCAGGTATTTTAGCTCAGCATCATCCTCCAGAACCCTCGAGGTTGCTTTGTGCGTATCAGTGGTCTGTTCTTTCTTCTCCTCAGCAATAGTTCTTGGTGTGGATATGCCACAGTTTCTTGAATCTTTGTCTGCTTCAAGAACATTGGGTGTGTGTTTTTTCCCCAGCTTTAAGCTACTACAAATAAAACAAGCTTTTTAAAAAGACATGCACAGGACTGACTGTGAATATTGAGTTTTCATGTCTCTGGGATCAATGCCCAGGAAAGTAATCACTGATTCATAGGTTAATTGCATGTTTAGTTTTTAAGAAACTGCGAAAGTATTTTCCAAAGTGACCGTACCATTTTCCATTCCCACCAGCAACACATCAGGAATTCCTTCCACCACTTGCTGGCCACTGTGTGTTGCTGTTGCTATTTTCCTTTTTAGGTTTAGCCAGTGACTGCTCTTGGTGGTGTCATTTTGAGTTTTCTGAATGGGTAGTGATGCTGAACAACATTTCGTGAGGCTATTTGCCTCTTCAGCAAAAAGTCTCTTCATGTCACTTGCTCGTTTTCTGGTTGGATTATTTGAGACCTCCTGCCAAAGATTTTCTAATTCTTTATATATGTAAATACTATTCCCTTGTCAGATATACATAGTTTGCCACTATTTTTCCAAATCTATGACTCATAAAATGACTCATAAAGTCTTTTTTTTTTTTTTTTTGTGGAACTAGGGTTCAAACTCATGACCTTACACTTGCCAGGCAGGTACTTGTGCCATGGAACTATCTTCCCCCGACCCTGCTCATAGAGTCTTTATTGCAAAGCTGAAAATGTTTTTATAATAATGGTCTAACTAATTGGTTGTCCCATTGTTTTTCTTTTTCTTTTTTTTTTTTTAATGAGCAGAATAGATTTATTGAGGGAAAGAAAGCTCCTGTCCGAGAGTGGGACAGGAGGGGAGTTCCACACAGGTTGTCCCTCAGTTGTTCCTTTTTTGATGTGGTTTCTGTGTTGCTTGAAAGACCCGCCTAGCTATACATATCCAAGGTTTTCTTCTATTTTTCCAAAAGTTGCATAGTTCTGTGTTTGTGTATAAATACATAACCTGTAACTTTTCCTGGCTGTATAAGATCTGAAAGTTAAGACGGAGCACCAGACAGACGCTTCTGTCTAGTTCCAGTGGCACTTGGTAAGAAGCTGTACTTCTGCCATGGCGTTGGGTTTACACCTTTGTCAGAAGTCAGTGGAGGGTACCCTGGCTCCTTTATTGTTTCCTTATCCAGCATCACATAGGCTTGATTACAGTAGCTATAGTCAGTCTTGAATTGGAAGCCTGATGCTTCCCATTTTTATTTTCAAAATTAATTTAGCCCTTCTAGTTCTTTTGCCTTCCCTCTATATTTTAGAGTGGCCTTCATCTACAAAGATGTTCCTGCTGGGATTTTGGCAGGAATTGCATTAAATCTCTGTGTTTGTTTTCGAGACAAATAGCATCTTCATTGAGTTCACAGATCTGTGAACATATTCTGCCTCTTCACTCTCATTTGCTTTCCTCTATTACCACTTTATAATTTCCTACTTACAAGTCCAGTAGGTCTTGTCAGAATTGTACTATGTACTTGATTTTCTTATACAATGATAGATGGTGTATTTTTAAGATTTTTGGTTTTCATTTGTTCAACACTAGTACAGCAGAATACAATGAAGTATTTTATATGAGGTGTTTTCTATTCCATCAGAATATAAGATGGAACGCTTAACTTAGAAATTGATTACATGGGCCAGCGAGATGGCTCAGAGGTCCAAAGGACCTGCTTAGGCAATCGCAGGGACCACAGTTCGAATTGCGACACCACATGCTCCACCAGTCCTACTCCCAGGGCAGGCTCAACCGGCCATAACATAAATAAAGTTTAAAAAAAGAAAATAAATTGATTACAGTGGCTGCTTGGACATACTCTCCCTCTATTGGACACATGGCTATCACCCCACCATTCTTGCCACTGTCTAATGCGGTTCTGGAAGTTAGTTCTCTTTCATGTCTTTCAAAGAGTGATCAAATATGGAGAATGCCGCTACTAACCAGCATTCCTCAGGAAGGCAGGCTTGAGAACACAAGATGGCTCCTCCATTGCCTGCTTAGCTGATCTGGCTCCATGCAGCCTTGGCCTCCCCAAAGCCAAAATGACCATGAAAGGTATCTCAGTCACTCTTTTCTCATTGTTGGGACAAATACCTGACACCCAAAATGAAGGAAGGAAAGGTTTACTTGGCTCACAGTTTGTGCAGGTTTCAGTCTACCCTCAGCTGGCTCCAAGGCAGAGTGCCACAGGGCAGAGAGCAGCCTTTCATGATGGCAGCAAAGAGCAAAAGCAAAAGGGAGGAGCAGCAGCCACAGTAGCTACAGAGATCAAGTCTGTCCTCCTTAAGTTGCATAAAACCTATCAGCTATCAGTACTACTCCCCAGGCTGAGAGTAGTACTCACACCTGTAATCCCAGTGGGTCATGAGTTAATCCCAAACTCCAGAAGTCCCCACCCCATGACTACATGAGACTTTGGGGGGACAACTAGACACAACCCATAACTATAGCAAAAGGCAAACAGTTTATGTTGATTCCAGATATTTAGATAGGACAGTACAACTAAAGATGCTCATGAAAGTGAACTTCCAGAGTTGATTCAGAAGGTAACAAAAACAATAGGATAATTCTCACTACACAGACCAGACTCGTAGTGATTCTCCTCTTTTCAGCTTCCCACGTGCTGGGGTTAAAGGCGCATGCCACCATGCCCAGTCTCAATTGCAGACTCAGGAGGCCCCCAGGAGTGGGGCCAGCACTGCAAGCTGGGGATCGAACCCCTGCCACTGTGCTCTGCTCTGCCTAAGCAGATGCTTTAGAATACATCTTTACTGTAATAAAACTGTTAGAAAATGTTTGCACTGTATTTTTTGGTAATGTCTCATGCTTTCTTGTATCCTGATAGCTTGCTAGATGTTTTTGTTTTTTGTTTATGTTTTTTTTTTTTTTTTCTTTTTAAGACAGGGTTTTGCTATGCAGTTCAGGCTGGCCTTGAGCTCACTTTTGTAGCCCAGGCTGGTCTCGAACTTGCACCGATCCTCCTGCCTCAGCCTCCCGAGTGCTGGGATTACAGGCATGCGCCACCATGCCCGGCACTAGATGTATTTATTCTAAAACATTTGTTGTGTCTTACTTAGGATTCTCTAACTTGATAGTCTCCAAAAAGAACAGTTCTATTTCTTCATTTTGATCTGTGTGCCATATTCCTTGCCTTCTTGCAGAGGCTAGAACTTCCAGCACCTTGTTGTATGATCTTGGTGGAACAGATACCATTAGTGTGAGAGAACATTTAGTTCTCCCCACTAAATATAATATTTGTTGTATTTTGTTGTTGTTGTTTGTAGATATTCTTTTTTAGGTTGTTAAGTTTGTGTGTTAAGTATTTTTATCTTGATTAAATATTAGATTTTTCTGTATTAGTAAATAATGTTAATATGGTGTTTCTTCTGTCATTTGTTGGGATGGTAGATTAATAACACTGATTTTTTAATATCAAACTGGTCTCCATTTCTGGAATCAACTTATCTGGTCATGATGTAATGATGTAGTATAATTCTATTTTTATATATCTGAATTATATTTTGCTAATTTTTTATCTCTGTTCATAAGAGATGTTCATCTGTGGCTCTCCTTTTCTTCTGCTGGTCTCATCCTGTCTTCCTGCTTCTCTGCAGCTTTAAGAGACTTAGGTTGTTTCATATATAATGTCCAGTGGTTTCACTTTTTTTTTTTGTATTGGGGATGGAACTCAGGACTTTGCGCTTGCCAGGCAGGAGCTTATGCCGCTGAGCCATCTCCCCAGCCGTGTCCCGTGACTTTAGCAGGAAGAATTGGGAAATGTTCTCCATTTTCTCAGGCCAGGTGCTAGGTATATTCTTAAGAAGTGTTATGATTTGTGTCCAGATGGTCCCCCAAGCCCTCCTCTGGTCATAGGACTTTTACAGAGGTAGCCGAATCTAGAGCGTGTAGTGCTGGGATTAAGGATGTAGGATTAGTAAATCAGTCTGCTGATTGGTCTCCTCAGAGATGCCCCTCTGCAGAGCCACTCTGTCTAGGAGCCAGCGGGTTAAGGGCTGAACCTCTACAGACTGAGCCCGTAAACCTTAATTTTGAGTATCGGGTATTTTGTCTCAGCAAGAAAAAAGTAACTAGACAAAGAGGTATAGAATTTGTTATTAAAAAAAAAAAGTGAACCTTGCACTTGGGTTTTTTTGTATGTTTTTTAAGGGGTAGGTTTGTTTGTTTCATTCTCAAATTGGTGGAAAAAAAGAATTCCTTCAGGCTACCATGGCTTGACTTGGTTGATTCTTTAAAAAAAAAAAAAAAAAGTAGAGGAAGGAGAGTTTGATCAAGCAAAAAGTTAAGGACATCAAGCACATGAGCTGTTTAGCATAACTCCTTAGACTTCTAAGAGAAGAAAGACCCTTTGGGTCACCATAGGGCTAGGGACACCAGATAGCCTCAAATCGCAGGAAGTGGGTCCACGCATTCTCCCGCAGTGCCAGCAGCATTCCCTGAAGCTGCTTTGCAAGCGAGCTGTCAGCAGTGCATATATTCATGCCAAGGTGGTCTAGGTGCGCTGTGGGCCTCCTGTGCTTGCCACAGTTCCTTGCCACATTGTTCTATATGTCAGAGGGCTGCCAAAACTTAGACCGGGGAGAATCTGCCCTTTGCCAAATGTAGGCAGTTGATGCTAAAAGTTAGGTTCTCAAAAGACTAGCAGGAATCTTTCTAGACTGAAAGAGCTGGTAAATCGCAGGGCATAATAACCCCAGGTCAGCTATAGGAGTCAGGCTGCTGGGCTTGGCAGCCAGCGGGTGGCAGTCATCAGGAAACAGAGCTTTTTAAATGTTTAGAACTCGAGCCTGCCTGTTGAGCCCACCAGGCCCCCGAACCCAGAAGTCACACATGTTCCCAGGGCTACAGACTTAGGAGCACTTAGCTACCCTATCAGGATAGAAGTACAATGTTCTGTTTTGTTGAGACAAGGTCGGTCAGTCGGTCTGTCTCCATAGCTCAAGTCAGTCTTCAGTCACTCTATAACCCAAGCTGGCCTTGAACCCTCAGCCTCTCAAGTGCTAGGATTACAGCCGTGCACCATGATGCCCCGCTGAATGCTAATCACCACCTGCAAGCTGGGGACAGATGACCAGGGACCTTCTTCTAGCTCACGATTCCCTCTCTGGCTCCTTCCCAGGTGCTAGGTCTGCTGGAGGTGCCAGAGGCCTCACTCAGCAGGTGCCAGCTGCTGCTCCCGCCAGCTCTTTCAGTCTCCCTTGTCCAGTAACCAGTTTCAGATATGCCATAAGAGCGCTGTGCTGCACCCCAGCTGAGAGCCAGAGGCCAAGTGACTGCACCTGAGAAGAGAACCCATTGCAGAACCATGTTCGCCCAGCCTGGAGCCATAACCCAGCCTCAGATGCTGGCTCTGCTGTTTCTCAGCTGTGTAACCTCAAGTAAAAGACTGCTGCACCCACCTAGGCTACAGTACAGTGTCCTCATCTGCAACTTTTAATTCCCCCACTGCTGTGTACCCTAACCGGCCTGCAAGTGCTGGAGAGGAGGGTGTGGTCATCCTTAGGATAGACTTTGCTCTGGCTTCTCTGGTTTCTAGGAAATCAGTTGAAATATTGTCCAGTAATACAGACCTGCGGGACACTACAGGATTGTCTTGTGTTGCAAATCAATTGTGTCTCCAGTGATTTGGTGTTGTTGTAAGCTGCCCTGGGCACACCCTGTTCGCTACCTGAAATGGGAGCTTATCTCCTGGGCCACCTTAAGGTTTCAAGGAAGTGAGGCCTAGGGGTAGAGGGATTTAGCAGGTAACTGATAAACTGTAAGGTTCCAACAGCTCCTGGTTTCAAAGGTCTTTCTCCATGGTGATCTTTTAAACACAGCAGATATTTCTTTCTATTCTTATCTTGCTATCAGTTTGCTTTAGCAAATATTTACAAGCTCCTACTGTGGGCACAGGGATTGAGTAAGAAGTAGCTCATGCATGCACATGGAGAGTGAGCCCCAGGGAATGGGCTCTAGGGGCCATAGTTCAAGGCAGAAGGTGACTTTGACTGCCTCAAATCAGAGACAGGTGACTTCATTTCTGATTGGGAGAGTGGGCGTGCTGCAAGGGTCCGATGTGAGCAGGAGCTTATGGGGTGAGCAGGGTTGAAATAGTGGAGTGGGTACTACATGGGACGAGGACTGCAGGTGGCAGGCTGAGGCAGGCTTGGGTAGGCACAGCAAGGGAGAGACCTGTGCCAGCTCCAACCTGGGCAGCCACTGATGGGTAGATAGCTGTCCCTCAGACAAAATGACCCTCCGCCGTGGTTTTCCTTTCACCACACTAACATGATTTCTGGGCATTCCCAGGTGCATTTGTGTACCCCAGTTTCTTCTTCAAATTGCTGTGTTATGGGTTAGATTGTGTTCATCTCAAAATGTTTTGAAGCTCTAAAGCACTCCCAATACTACCTGTGACAGTGACTTCTTGGGGGTTAATGTCTTTGTGTGTATACTTTAGGGGAAGACATGCAGGTGGGCTCTAGTCCAACAGGACCAATGTCTTTAGAAGAGGGAAATTTGTGGACAATTGGAAGAAGGTCATTGGGCAGCAGGTGCAGAGATTGGAGTAACAGCTAGGAGACAGAGAAGGTCAAGGTGTGACAACCATCCTTCTCCCCCATAGGTTCCGAAGGGCCCATGGCATTGCCCACGCCTTGACTTTAGACGGTCAGCTAAGAGGCCATCAGTTTTGGTGCTGGAGGCCCCCCAGTTTGCAGTCATCTGTCATGGCATCTCTGGGAACCAGCGTGCCTAGGTCAGGCCCTGTGCTGGAGGAACCTGACTTGGAGTCTGCCCAAGTCTTTAGAGAAGGTCCAGGTGTCCTTTTAAAGCCATGTCAGTGGCCATTAGGTTTCTGACCTTTAGGCTAAGGACAAAGTGCCATAGTAAGAGACCGAATGAACAATCAGGGGCTCTCTGAATCCTCTGGGGACTCAGACTCCCAGCACGGACAGGGTGACATAATAAGCATTAGAAAATGGGAACTGACCTGAAATCACTGGGTTCCAGGCCAAGGGACCTGAGTTCACTCATTCCAGGAAACGATACCTGATCGTTCTGCCATTAAGCACTATGTGCCTGGCCCAAGGTCACGCTACCAGGAGCAAGTAGCTCTTGAACTCAGATCTTGAGTCTCACATCCAGCCAGACTCCTTTTTAAGATTTCAAATTCTGTGGTTCTGATTTTTAAAAGTCTTCCTTAGGGAACAGAATTTTAATTGAAACCAGCAAAGAGATTACAAAAGAGAGAAAACAAAAACAGGGAGACTCAGATTAGCACAACTTTTTAAAAAATCCTACGGCTGTTTAGTTTTACTATGCATCACTGAAAAGAAGAAAACGTCCCCGGTGAAGGGAAATTCCTCTTCTTCACTAACAGTGCACTATCAAGTACCAAATTGGTAAGGGCGGTGCCCGTATGGGACCACAGGTACCGCCAGGTCATCACTCACACCATCATGTGACTTTCCTGTGGTTTTGCAGGTGGAGTAAAGCTCTTAATGTCTGCCCCAGGCTTGCTTTGTAGTGAACATGGAATGCCCAGAGGTTCATCGTGGAGGGCACAGACTTGGCATCTTGGTAGCTTTCAAGCAGTGTCTCCCACAGGGTCCAAGGAATGTCATCTCCAGGGCAGGTGGCTCATGCAGGCATCCTTTGTGTTGGGAGTCCCCAAAGGTGCTTTCTATCAGGAAACCCCTGCACAAGACAGGAGCAGGGACCATTTTGCTTCTAAGGCATACTAAGGAAGAGGGAGGAGGTGGTTTTTGTTGTTGCTGTGATTGTTTCTGGGGCTCCTCTGACAAAGACGGACTATGTATGTGGCTTTCAAAAGTGTCTCTTAGCCTGAATGCTCCCTGTCACCAGTGATCAGTGTCCTGCCATCTTGAATTGGTAGAGGTGGCAGCATTATGAAATTATTGTTTTTCAGGCTGGGCATCAGGGACCAGCTTGCCAGAGCAGCTGACACTCAGGTTTGCTTTCTCTGTGATGTGTTCCATAATTGCTCATCTCTGTCCCTGTAACAGACCATGGCCCTGAGATGGGGTTGCTCCGCCCAGTGCTGGGGAAAAACAAGGTTAGAGGAGCAGAAAACTTGTGTTGACAGTGAGTTAAGTGGAATTAACTAAGTCAATACTGAAAAATGGTTTGCACAACTCCTGGTGGCCTGTGTCACTTCTGCTCTCAGCTGCCTGGCTCACATGTAGTTGAAGTGACACCGAGACCTTTGTTACATAATCCTTCCTAGTTATATAATTAAGGGTCCTTTTTCTTCTTGTCCTGCTTCACATCGGTTTAAATGGAGATAGAAGATTCCCCAAATTAATAGTTTGCTCTAATAGCCAAAGCAGTAATTATATTGATTAAAGCTCCATGGGACTGCCCTTTTTCTGTAATACTGTGTGCAGGGTGCACGGTGTATGTGTGAGCCCAGTTTATGTTTAAAACCTATAGTTTCAGATACTAGTAGGCTGCGGGTAAGAAATTTCAATGAATTGGTGTCTAGATTCTGGCACCTAAGAACCTTCTGGGGTTTTGCCTAGTCGATCAGAAGGCTGGAGTCACCGATATCAGCTGCTGTGACTTCACTCCTATGGCTTGTTCCAGTGTTGGCCTAGGCAGAATGAGGAAGCCCTACTCCCTCAGGCTCAGCAGCATTCTCAGGACTCAGCGCTGCGCTTTCTTGCAAGTCTCTGCTTCCCTGTCTCTGCGGTGCTGACTGCCAGCACCTGTTCCCAGCTGGGACCCACCCCAGCTGCTGCGAATGTCCACTCAGTAGCCATCCTTTGCTACCCTGTGGCCTCCCAGCCAGTCGCCATGAGCTGACTTAGCCCGTGGCCCCTGTGTTCCTGTCTGCCCAGCTTTGGAACCATGGCACCATAGCCATCTTTGCCCTATGCAGCTCTGAGGTCCCTGGCACACTCTTGGACCTGCACTGTTAGCTCCTGCCAGCTCCTTCCTTAGGCCTGGACTTCTCCTGACTCCCAGAATTCCGTGTGGCCAACAAGCCAGCTCATAGCTCTCTTGGCAGAAACCCTAATAGCTTCTGCAAATACAGATGCTCCGTGACTTCCCACAGGTTTATAGCCCGATGAACTCTTCCTCAGTTGAAAATGCCCTCAGCTGAAGGTGCATTTAAGGAACCTAGTCCCATGCACACTGTAGTTCACAACAGAGTGCTGTGCACTGTGGAATGTCACCTGTGTACCGTAGGGTCACCAGGCTGCCTGGGACCTGTGGCTTACAGCTACTGCTGAGCCTCACTGAAGAGGATAGAACCATATGTCATTGGCCTGGAAAAAGATCCAAATTCCAAGTACAGTTTCTACAAGAGATGTGTCACTTTCACACCATCTAAGTAAAAAATTCCTAAGTTGAACCATTCTAAGCCCCTGTGTACTTTATAAAAGTCAAGTTCTAACAACAAAAGGTTTTATAGGAAATTTTGAAGTTTCTTCTTTGTGCTTTTGGATCTTTCTTTCCTTCCTTCCTTCCTTCCTTCCTTCCTTCCTTCCTTCCTTCCTTCCTTCCTTCCCTCCCTTCCTCCCTCCGTCCCTCCCTTCCTCCCTCTTTCCTTCCCTCCTTCCCTCCCTTCTTTATTCAAGGTCTCACTACGCAGCTCAGACTCCTGATTTCTGCCTCCATAGTGCTGGGATTAAGACATGTGCCACCACACCTGGACTCCATTGCAGGCTCAGCACGCCCAGGGGCGGGGCCGGCACAGTATGTGGTGCCAGGAATCAAACCCTGGCCCCTGTGCTTAACCTAAGCCAGTGCTTAGTCTGCTGAGCTATACCACTGGCCCTTCTTTTTTCAAGTTATCTTCCATGGCCAGTGGTTCCTCTTCCTGGAAGCTATTGCTCAGTGGCACTGTACCCTTTCTCACAGCAGGGCATCCAGAGATGAGAGCCTGCTGGATCCCTGGGCATCTGCCCCTGTGATTAGACTCTGGGAGTGATTGGTGTGTGCTGCTCACACCCCATTGCACTGATGGGGCTGGGTAACTTTTTGGTTTTCTTCTTTTGTTTAATTTTATTTTAAAGAGAAAAAATAATAACAATAAAAGTTTCAAAACAGGCCAGTAGGAGAATAACAATAAATAATCAATACCTTGTTCATTGTTATCTTCATAATAATTGCTCAGAGCACAAGATCTAGGCATGAAGTACTATCCAGGCAATATGGCACAAACCTTTCTCAGGTGACAGTGACACTCTTCTGGTCTGTGAGGCCCTCAGCTGTAGCTCATTTTTGCCCTCCTGAATCCTCTCTTGTGATCTCACTAAGGAATCCCACAGAGGGACAACTCAGTGCCTGCTTCTCACACAGCAGCCCCATGCCTGATTTCCCGTCCCAGGCGTGGCAGGGGGTCGGCCAGGGAAGGTGTTTGCCTATGCAGGAAACCCCCCCCCCCATCCTGGTGCTCGGCCCTCACCCAACAGTAGGACATTTCTCCTGTGGCCTCACTGGCTTTTTCTTTCTTTCTTTCTTTCTTTCTTTTCTTTTTTTCCTTACTTTTTTTGAAGCAGAGTCTAAACTGGCCTTGAACTCATAGCAGTCTTCCTGCCCAAGCCTCCCACATGCTGGGTTTGCCTGTGTGGGCCCCACTTCCCGCCCCTTCTAACTTCTTAATTAACAAGGCTGTGCTGCAGTGTGCACTGAGGAAGATGAATGGCACCTCTCTATGATAGGCTTTTTGTTGTTCTTCTCCCCCATGCATATGATTCCACAGCCACTATAACAGAAAAGTCCTTTATCTCCGGAGCCACTTTAATCCCGTGGTCAGAAGCCCCAGTGTTAATTCAGAGTCTTGTACCTTCGAGGTTTTTTTTTGGTTTATTTTGTGGTTTTGTTTCTCTACTTCTTTTGTCCAACCAAATCCTAGTCTAAATTAGGGTTGTCTGTGGTGCTGGCTTGGCTTTCAGTTGACTGGGGACTTGGGGGAGGTTGGTGCCACGCTGATGTTGTGTCCCTGGGACCTGAGAGCCGGAGAGGGGCTGTCCTCATTCCCATCATCCTTGCCTGCCGCCCCCCCTGGGAGCAGTTGGGTGACTGCTGCCTTAGGGCTACTGAGGTGGTTAGGGTTGCTTATTAAAGGCTGGCCGTAAGAAGGCGCTTATTACACAAGTATTCTTTCCTCTGGTCCTCGAACCATCCCATGCTGTGACAGAGAGGACACTGGCTCAGAGGGTAGTAACTTCCAGGTGCACAGCTAGGATGTAGGAGAGCAGGGCTTAAACCCAGATTTGGGGGTTCCTTGTAATGACCAATAGGATATGTGGATTCAGAAGTAAGTTTCTTCCACGTGTGGGATTAGCTCTGAAGTTCTCTTTGTGAAGAAATGAACTGGGTGGCCTTCCAAAGGCATCCTTTTAACAGCACTCCCGGGTTGCTATAAGCCTTGCTTTTTTATTCCTATAATTAAGAAAGAGGAGGCAGGACTGACGATATCCCCTAATGAAATAAGTTGTCTTTTCTTCAATTCTATTCTTTCTTTATTATTCTAAGTGAGTTGAAGATAGGATAATGTTACAGTGCAGCTCCATCTTACAGGGTAAACATGAAACATTTAGCTTTATGTTTTAAAACTGAACTGGGCTGGGGGCTATTCCTATCAAGATTCACAGTTTGGTGTCCAGGGACCTCTGGGGGTTTGGTGAGGAGCATCCCACGGATCCCAAATGTCTGTCTCCCTGAGCTTTGCTAGGGAGATGCTTCTTTTTCGTCAGCTCATCATCAAAGGATGTGATCACTGCATTGGCTTCCTGGGTTGCGTGACAAATGGTTGCAGTCAGTGGCTTAAAATACCACGCTTGCATTACCTCTCTGTGTGTGCATCAGGAGGGTGGGGGTCTCTGCTCAGGACTCAGCAGCTGCTGCAAACAGGTGTCAGCCACGTGGTGCATCTTCTGGAACATGGGTTCCTCCCTCAGGCTCTGGTGATAGCTCGAGAATCTGGTTCCCTGCAGTTAATAAGACCAAGATTCCTGTGTTCTTGGGAACTGTCATCTTGGGGCTACTGATTGCTGCTATAGGCTACCTCAGTCACTGCTGTGTGGCTTCACCAGCCTTCCATACTGAAGTGGGAGGAAGATTTATAGGATCGTAACTCATTGCAGGTTACCTGAGTGTGCCTGCCTCAGTCACTCCTAGATGTTCAGAAGGATCACCTCTCTAGAACTTCTCACAACCACAGTGACATCCTACACATCCTTGGCAGTTACTGACTGGTTATATTACCTCATAGGAAAAAATCTTCATGTGACCAGTTAGAAGAAATGGATCAATCCTATTTTATGCAGCTGGAGCAGGCACTGTGCAGGAATCCAAGGGTCAAATGAGGGAACTCTGCGTGCTCCAGGCTATGGGGAGGACAGCCCACAGCAAACCCATATTATACTTTAGGTCAGTAACACAGCCACATACACTCTATTTTTGAGACGTGGAAGATCATGGTTCAGACAAATCGTTGGGCAGAGCCAATAACAGCTTAAAAAATCTTCATTCTTGGGTGCTGAGGGATACCAATATGTCGACTAAGATCACTTTTGCTTTTCTTGGAAACAAGTTCAGAGTGTATATAAGGAAGTTAGAAATCAAATGTGAGTGGGTCTGTGGTGGAACCTAGTAGGCTACTCCTGAAATTGTTTCTTTCGTCCAGCTGTGTTTGCTTAGTGTGTTTGTGAAGACCTCAGGAACAAAGTACCAGAAAGAGCGTGGCTCACACATCAGAAACTTCTTGTCTTGCAGTTGTGGGAATGAAAGACGGGCTTGTGGGCAAGAGCTGAACTTCCTCAGAGGGGCTAGAGGCGCGTTGGATGGAAATCCGTCCCATCCACGGACGTTTGTCATGCAACCCAGGAAGCCAATGCAGCTCTGCTCGCTCCTTGGTTTACAGCAGAGAACTTACTGTGCCTGCTACTTTCCTTGAGCTTCTGTGTCCCAATTCCCCATTTTCATGAGGAAGCTGGCCATTGGACAGACACCAGCTTAGCAAATGCCACATGGGAAGATGCTGTTTCCAAATCAAGTTAGGTTCTGAGACTCCATTTAGGACTTCAGCATAAGTGGGGGATGAGGGGTGTCCACAGTTCAATCCATGACACTAAATTAAAACTAACCCCAAAACGTTTTCTATATGCCCAGCATCGTGTGCATGCATGTAATCCCATCACAGAGCCTGGGGCAGCAGGATTCCAGCCCAGCCTCGACCACTTAGCAAGATCCTGTCTCAGAAAAGAGTTGGAGCTGAGTATAGAGCTTAATACAATCTTCCTGAGTTCGGTCCCTGTACCAAAAAATAAGATAATAGGAAAAAGGAAACAAGGCAGGAGAAAGAGCTTATAATCATACTATTCATGCTTTTTTGTTTGTTTGTTTTAGTACCAGGAATCAAATTTCAGACCTTGCTCTTGCCAGGCAGGCACTTAATGCCACTGAGCTGTATCTCTGGCGCTTATTCATGCAACTAATAAAAGGTCTCTCTGGTGAACTGATGATCTGAAATAATGCCCCACCCCTTTTCTTCACTTGTAAATTTACCATTCTCCCCAGAAGGCATCTTGCCTTTTGGCCTTTATTTTAGAAATAAACTTACTTTCATCTTACGTCGAAAATTGGGGTCAGCTGCAAACCTATTTCTGGTATGGCATAGGTGTCCAGGGGCCAGTTAGCGGCAACCTCATCTATAACATGAGTTGAAAATAGAGAATCAGGGTCACAAAGGAAGTGGGGAAAATTCTGAGAGTAAACTCTTCTGGAGAGCCTGAGGTACTTTCAGTCATATACTTGTAAGCCCATAATTCAACCAAACATTTTAAAGTCTGAATTTCCAGCTCATGGGAGAGTAAGTAGGAGACCAGACACAGGTACGTAAGGAAAACCAAGTGCAGCAGGCGACACCAAGAGTGAAGGCGAGAGAACGCTCCCAAAGAGTGAATTCTACAGCAGATCTCACTGAGACACTGTTTCCAATGCAACCCCTCGCATCAAGGCCTTCCTCTGGATTCCTGGAGTACTTTGTGCCTCCCACAGTTGATTCCTAGCTGCTTTCTAAAATGGTTATTTTGTGCATAGTTCAGCCTGCCCTGCCCAAGGACTGTAAGAGTGTGGACATGCTCTAGTGTGCCTGGCACCGTACCTGGCATATAATAGATGCATCCCTAAATAACCAAAGAACTAAAAAATGCCTAACTAAACAGTTGATAATGATATATGAACAGGGTGGTGAGTCAAGACATTTTGGGCAGAAAACAAATTCTGATGTTTATTTACTCTTTAAGATCTGTTCTTAGTAAAGCTATGCAGGCTAAAAAGTTGCTTTTCCTTGGGTTTTAAGAGCTGCTCAGAGATCTCATTTTATTTCTAAGCCTAGCAGTTTTTAACAATCACTTTTAAAGGGACCTTTTATTAATGTTTAGTCTGATTTGCAAACTTAGTTAATTAAACTCTATTAAACATTTTAAACTGCATTTGCAAAGGAAATCGAACTTATTAAATTTATAAGTACTCAAGTGCCTGACTCAACAAACAAGCCTCCCACAGCACTTAAGCAATTCTTATAAATCTAATTAAGCTTATAAGTGTGTTACACCTTACGGTCCTTCAGAACTTTCTTGTATGTAGATGACCTTAGTGAGATTTTTTTACTTCTACTCCAAGCCTCAGTCCTTTATTTAAGTGTTTTGTTTTGTTTTGGTTTTTTTGGTGGAACTGGGGATTGAACTCAGGCCCTTGCACTTGCTAGGCAAGCACTTATTCTGCTGAGCTATCTCCCCATCCCTTTCAGTCCTTTATTTCATCCATAGTTTAAGTTCATACTTCAAAGCCAATCTGTTATCCTGATAGGCAAGTTCTCTTAATTGTAGTACTTGAAATATTAGACCTGCATTGATTTCTTATTTTAAAGACTGATTCTACAGGTTTGTGATCATGTCTGAGCTTTAGGATTATCCTCCTGTTAAAAGATGCTCACCCAAGTTGTTCAAAGAGGGGAGGGTCTCCCCCCTACAATGCCCTTCTCCCCGATACTCCAAGTTCTTCTGAAGTCAGGGACCCTACAGTGTCTGCCCAGCAGCTGGCAGGCCCTTGACCATGGGAAGTGTCACCAGACCCTCCCATCAGGGTAGCAGGACCCTGGCAGGTGCCACACCCAAGCTATTGCTGAGCGGCAGCCACCATCCTCATGGCACAGTGCACTAGGACAGCTGGGAAGTGGTGGTATCTGTCCCTGTGACCAGATTGGTGGTCTATACCCCCCCCCACACACACACACAGGCTTTTCTTCCTCCTGGAACCTGAACATCGGAATCTCTAGCCCCAGCCTTGCCAAGGATCATCTACAACTGTAGTCTTGCAGTTGCTCTGCTTAAGCAGAGAGCTTGTGCCAGGTGGCTCAGAAGTGAATTTCAGAGCATGAACTTCCATTGGAGAATGATAATCATTCAGCTTGTTGAGAACAGACAGACGGGCATATAGATCTGGCTCTCAGGCTTACGTTTTGTCCCTGGAACCTGGGCTCCATGTGTGCTCGGCAAAGCTCTCTACACTGGTTCATGGCTTTAAAAATTTGAACCCTCATTGTTGTGCATTGGTGTGTGTGTGTGTGTGTGTGTGTGTGTGTCTGTGTGTCTGTCTCTGTCTGTCTTAAAGCAACAGTGAGGCCACATTCTGTAGTTAAAATGCTCTCAACAAAACTCTTTCCCCCAAATGAACAAGTTATATACTTTCATTTTCTTAAAAAAAAAAGGGGGGGAGCTAGAAAAAGAAAAGAAAAACAAACCAAAAATGGTGGTTACTCTTGTATACAAATCTACATGAATGCAAATAACTGGGACACTGCCTCCCTGGGTAGGCTTGGTATGGGGAGAGGGCACTGCCCTGCCAGCTAGCCTTGTGGCCAGCGAGCGTGAGCCTGAGTTCAGTCTTGCTTCTATGGCCCTCACTGCAAAGAAGAGCCCCCTTTTATCTTCCGCGTCAACATGAGGCTGGACCTTAAAGATTTACATCTTCACAGCCTGCATTCTATAGCTTTGGGTCAACATTGCTGGATTCTTGTATGTACTCAGATGGGATCCCAATCCCCTGGCTGTCACTAGACTGGATCCCATGTTGCTTAAATCTTAGTGTCTTAGATGCCTTAGAGTCCAAAGACCTTGGACTCTATATTTCTTCTTATGGGACCAAGCACTGCTGAGCAATGCTAAAATGGGCTGGCCAGCATTGCTGACTCTGGCCAGAGCTCCCCACCACACACATACCCTAGAGTGTGGATTTAGGGCAACTATCAAGTGGCATCAGCAGTGCCCATCCGTGAGTTTCCATTGTGACAACAGAGTCCTCAAGAAATAGTTATGTAAACAGGGAAGTGAGCATATGATACAATTTTAATGTCATCAAAAAAAAAAAAAAAAAAAAAAAAACTCACAGACATTTCAAGGGGCAAGGCTGCGTGTATTGGAAAGTTCTCTTAAAGAGACCACAGCATTTCCCAATAATGTCACCAAGAGTTCTTGTGCGTGAGGCAAACATTTGCAAAAAAGTCTGGCAAAGGCTTTTGATCCAATGAAGGAGTCGATAAGAGCCAGTTCTTTGTAACTGGGTGGAAGAAAAGCCAGAATAATGAGGCTTGGTTATCTTTTATTTGTTATACAATGTTAAGGGATTTGCAATGCTTTCTGCATTTTTCTATGTATGTCGCAAAGGGGATAGTGTATCACGGCACAGTGAATAATGCATGCAGAGTGATAGCGAACTTTAAATGAGAGGGAGAGGGAAGGTGGCTTTTAAGTACAGTATGGCATTTCCTTTCTGCCATGGTGATACATGATATAGGGCTCTGTGGTGTACAAAATGTTATTGGTTGTCATAGCAATAGAATACCATTCGTGAGAAGGGAAGAAATGCCGGCATAAGACATTTCACTAGACTAGAACTATAGCTATAACAAAGTAATCATTGTTACCACTATATTTACTGTCAAATAATAAAATCCATGCTACATTTTTTTTCCTCAGTGGTAATTCTGAGTGGCCCCACAGACACGCTAGGACTTGTGTTACATCTGCAGGCGTCTGCCTTGGTGTATGTGAGTTTTGGACCTCCTGCTTCTGCTGCCTGTTGGTGTAGAAGTCTGTTACGGCTTTAATGCCTTCCTGAACTCAAGTTCACACACTGGCCAGCCTCTCTATGCTTCTGGGTCTGGACATCTTCTCTGTGTAAGGTTCTCTAATTGACTTCTGTGTTTCCCCTCACTATTCAGATCACCTCTCCTTGGCCATTTTTATTCTTTGTTCAGTCCTCTTAGGCTTTGGGAGGATGATCCTTCTAGAACCATCTAACCTTTGCTTAGCTGATCTTGGAGATTTCTGTGGCAGATTTCTGGCTGGAACTGTGGACTTACTGGGATACAACGATGGATATTAATCTAATACAAGTTCAGGTGTGCAGTTGCCTAGACAGGTCGGCTGCAGCAGCTTCAGGGCCAGCAGAGTCAAGGATAGGGTGTCATTTGGATACTGTCGCGCCTGCATCCCTCCTCCTGGTCAGTGGTCTACATTCCTGGCTAGTGAAGTGCAGGGTGGGCAGTGTCTGTGTGGCATCCTGTGTGTGTACCAGTCCAGAAAAAAGCCATGATAGTACCTAAGACACGCAGCTCATATAGCAGGGCCTTAGGACAGTGTGACTTTAGCTGGGTCCTTTTGGCCTGGCAAGGGCACGTTGCATTCTGGGCACATGGGTGCCGGATGCTCTCCTGTGTGCTTCACGTGGATGCACTCACTTCTTCCCCGCCACAGCTCATTTTACAGAGGGGAACTGAAGCACAGAGAGAAGTCTCTTCACTGAGGTCACGTTGTGAGTCGGTGCTTAGGCGAGCTCTTGAACCCATGCGACTTGATAGCACAGTCTGAATTCTCAGCTGCTCTGCCTCCTTCCTTGATCTGACTTCAAGCCAAAGAAAGCCACAAATGAGTCTAGAGCACTTGGCTGCTTCTGGGAGATCTGCAGGGGAGTGACAGTGTGGAAGGAGCGATGAGATGAAACGAGGAAGAAAGGATTTGTCAACTAAGTGAAAAAGCATCACTTACAAAAGCCAAAACCCCGCAGAGAAAAACACGTCATAAACCCCTTACCAAGAGTGTGAGTGGCAAGGATCCCCTCCCAGACCTCTGTCCTACTCACAGTTTCTGCCAGATGTAGCCCAAGGATATCTCAGTACCTCGCCCACCATCTCAGGCAGCAGTTCAGTGTACTGGCTCCATTGGCAGAATATCCAGCAAACGTAAGTGGTGGCGATAACTGTCCACTTCTGCCCCGGCTCAGTTCTCAGGGCTCTGCTGTATCAATTTGCTTAGTCTCCACAGTAACCCTGGAAAGGAGGGAGATGCTATTAACATGTTTTACAAACCAGGAAACTGAGGCACCCAGCAGTTAAGTCAGCTTGCCCCAGGCCATATTTCTTGTGCGTGGCAAGAATAGTCATTGTCCATTTGTGAGCTTTCATGAGAGCCCACCGGACATGGCATGTTGCCCTGTGCTCAGGGACCCTTCCCTCCCGGGCTGGTATTCATGCAAACTGTTGCCCATGGCACAGGTAGTAAGTGCCCATCATCTCCAGTGATATTTGTCCATTTTAAAGAAGAGCGGGGGACGGGTGGGGGGATTGGGCAGCTGGGAAAAATAGATTGGAGGTCTAAGTGCCTGCCAGCCAAGCACAAGGGACGAGGTTCAATCCCTGGTACCACATGCTGTGCCAGTCATGGAACCCTAGGCATGCATGCTGGCCCTGAAATTGGGCATGGTGGTGCACACCTATAATCCCAGTGTTGGGCAGGCTGAGACAGAAGGATCACTATGAGTCTGAGCTGCATAGTGAAACCCTGTACCAAGTAAATAAACAAATAAACAAACAGGAATTTGTCAGAGAAAAAAGAAACGCTACAAAGACACAGAAGTGGGAGAAACTGAACATATTAGTTATAGGCAGGAAATAATGGTAAACAAGATTGACTCATGGACGATCTTTGGAAGCCTGGGGAATAGTCTTACTAGGGGTACAGCTGGGAATAGAAGTCGCCTGTACAAGCAGACTTGTTTCACTCCAGTGATGTAGAGCTCTTCAGCCCCACCCTCTTGTTTCACAAATGAGGGAAAAACCCTCTGCACCTGTGCATCGCCAGACTTGTGCAAGGACCCTCCCTCACAGCATTCTCTGTGAAAGCCCGAGACCTGAAGCAACCTTGGCCAGGACGAGAGGTGGGTTAAAATAAGGTAATGTTTCCACCCTGTGCAGCAGTACAAAGACATGAGCCATGCTCCTCTGTGTCCAGAGCCCAACTTTCTATTGGAATGAAAAAAATAATAATAATTCCAAGTGCAGAACAATGTATGTCTCCCATCAGATAAAGCATACACCAACTGGACTTGAAAGATTCAGAAACTCATTTAGACAAAACCCCAGCAAGTATGCCAAGTTTCTAGATGAGATCACCTCGGTGACAGGACAGAGAAGTAGGATTAGATGATATAGATGTGCCTGATTTCTAGAATTAGCACCTGTCTTCTCGTATTAGTTGTGTAACGAAAATATTAAGTTAAAAGAAATCCGTCGATTTGTCCAGATCTGCGCCTTGAGTGAGCGGTCTGAAGAGCTGGTACTCCTCATTTGCACGAGGCCTCCACGAGGCATGCAGTCTGGGGAGGAGGGGTCAGGAGGGGAGCCACCAGGAAATCTCAGCAACCGTAACAATGTCAGTGACTTAAGCAGGGTTTTACTAAATGAGTGTGTTTTGAAAAAATAAATAAATAAAAATGGCTCTAATTTCTGATGGCATTAGTATTCCAAGCAGCCGAATCCCAGGCTGGAGAAAGCTACAAGTGATGATTGCTCATTAGCAAATAGAATACAGATGTTAGGTTCATTTTGCCTGAGTGCCTTGGCACCTTGGGGAACCACTCACGTGGCCAGCCAGGCCCAGCGGTGACGCTGAGGGCTCTGCACAGAGGAGGCTTCCCGAGGGCAGGAGCTGCCACCGTGAAGACTTCAGGGGCTGCTGCCCTTGGCCCCTTTCCTCTGGTAGTTTGGGGATATAACTGGTGGACATAGAAAGCTAACATTTCTAAAGGTGTGGTTTAATGTATTTTTAACTTCGCTTTCTACTGAATTCTTACACATGTAAGCTAGCACATGTGATCCTCTCTGAGAGAGGTGAAGGGGCTTGTCCAAAGTTATACAGCAGTTAGATGACGGGTTTGAACCCACCTGAGCAGTCCTTACCTGTCTGAAGGGGTAGCAAGCTAGCAAGTCAGGGTAGTGGAGGTGACCTCAGTACCCTTGTCGGTTTCCTGACACAACTGTTCATGCTTTGAGCAGCTTCAAGGATGAAGCATACTATAAGGATCCTGGGAAAGGATAAGGGTTTCTTGTGGGCAGCATCAGCACAGTGCAGGTCTAGGCTGGGTGAAGGGCGAATCCAAAAACTAAGAAGATGCCACACCCTTTCGCCTTCCCCAGAGCTTCTCTCTTGGTTCAGAAGTCAGGTGGATGTGAAGAGTTTTGATGACTGGCTCTGCACACACAACAGAAAGATGGCTTGGGTTTTGCATGGTGGAAATCAGATTTTCATTAAGATGCAGCAGTTTCCCCAGGAGGAAAGGATAGGAGGGGCCTCTGAGTTGATGGTGATGTAAAGAAGCACCTCTATGGGGCCCAGCAGGATGGCTTAGTGGTCTAAAGCGCCTGCTTAGGAAGGCTTGGGTGGCTGCAGGGACTGCAGGTTGATCCCCGGGACCACATGCTGTGCCAGTCCTGCCCTCGGGGCAGGCTGAGCTGGCCATAAAAATAAAACAAACAAACGAACAAACGTTCTGAAACAAGAAAAATAAATTAAATTTAAAAAAGATAAGCACCTCTATGAGGAGACTCAGGCCAGCTGGTGGCTCTGAATGTGGGTAGGCCACAGGGCAGCAGGGGTCCATCTGGCCCCAAGGAGAGTAGGTAGGCAGGGAAGGGGGCACAGGGCAGGGAGTCTGGGCTGAAGGGGTTGGGATGGTGAGCACCCAGATTAGAGGTGTGGGGCAGTAGTCAAAATAGAGATAGGGCTGCATGGACTCTAAAAGCATTGTAACCCAGTAGCGCTAGAAAGACACACCTGCCAGGACACGTTGCCTGCGACCAATCCCTTACAGGTTTTTCTGGCTTGAGTGAAGTTTGGGTTTTTCTGTTCATCTGTTTCTGGGGTTTTAATGTAGCAGAGCTGTGGAAAGTGCCCACCCGGCCAGGGAGGATGCCATGCCTTCTGTGGCATGGTCTAGGCACCGCCCTTCTCCTGACACCCCCTTGCTTCCAGCTCTACCACATGACTGTCCACAGCAGGTCTTTATGAAGAAGTGTCTCCCACCCATCTTCTGTATCACAGGAGGGTGTCAGCCCAGGTAGATGCCTCAGGATTTGAGCCAGACTCACTGCCTGGAACTGGGCGGGCCTCTGGGCTACATCCTAATGAAAACTCCAGGACAGAAAGGTCCAACTTCTGACTGTGGATTAGAAAAGATACTCATCTTCCTAGAGCAAGTCAATAAATAGGAGGCTGACCTACCTTCCTTCTTCCACTGAGCAGTGAACCCAGATCTTTGCCCTTTGCCCCATCACCAACCCTTTATTATATTTTATTTTTAGTTAAACTGTTGCTAAGTTGGGCTTGAACTTGCAAGCTCCTGCCTCAGCCTCCCAGAGTGGCCGGCCTACAGATGTGTACTTCCTGTACCAGGTTCTTATTTTTTCTTTCTCAGAAGATGCTGGCCTGTCTCCAAGGTGAGCTGCAGAACAGTTTCAGATCCAAGGAGTCAGTTCATCTGTCAGCATCTGCCCAGCAGTTAAAACAATTGTTAAGACTACGGGTTATCAAATTTTTCAGTAATCTCCTGGCCACCATAGGTCACGTTGGTCCAGCAAATTGTTTGACTGTTACACAGTAGAAATAGCATAGGAAGACTACTTTGCTCTTGCTTTTGGGTTGACGGAGGTGCGTGACAGAGAACCAGGACATGGGTGCCTGAGAGAAATAAAACCAGGCTTCCTGAAGCACTCGACTTTAACTTCTTGTTCTAAGACTGAACTTTTTTTTTTTTTTTTTTTTTTTTTTTTTTCTTTCCCTGCCACTTTCTCTAAGTCCTCCTCCAAGAACTTTCCTTCTTTAAATGGAGAGCATTCGGTTGTGGTCAGCTGAATTTCTGCCTTGGAGGCATAAAATTAATTTAGAAATGACATTTTAAATAGTGGAAGCCTCTTATACAATGATGTGAAAAATGGTTTTGCTTTTGAAAATCAAAATCAAACATGGAACAGTGTGTGTCTCTGTAAAGAAATCAGATGGCTTGCTGGGATATTACTTTGGCTTTCTGCCAAAAAAGAAAAAAGAAAAAAAAACCTGAACTCTGAAGAAATGAAGCAAAAAAGGTATTTGATCAAGGAAGGAGGGGTTTGTGATTGTTTTAGTGAGACCAGCAGCCGGATTTGAAAAGCAGCACTTAAAAAAAAAAAAAAAAAAAAAAAACTCTAACCCAGACAAAAAAAATTGGGTGGCTTCCCTAAATAGAATCTAAAACTCTACATAATGAAAGCTTGAAAAGCTAGTTGAGATTATGAAAGATAGAAGACTCTGCCCATTGCTGACTGTAGTGTAATTGCATAATAAAGCAACCAATCCTGTTTTTTTATTATCAAGGTTAGGCACCTTGCAAAATAATTTTCCATAGACCCCACTGCCTCTTGCATTACTTACTGTAGCACGTACCATGCCCTGGTTTTGTTTTTAAACCCACTGTCTGAGGGAAAATTCTTTCAGTTCTGTTTCTGTGAAACCTTGGCTCCCCTTTTTGTGCCTGGTGACCATAACCACCAGACTTGTCAGCGGCAGTGCCTGGCCCGGTGATAAGGATTAGAAAATGCAATGTATGGCTCTCCAGTACCTGGTAGGAGCACTATGTCATCTTTTAAGAAAACACTGCTTAGATAGAAGGAATTCCAATTCCTTGGTCCCTACAGGGATGATAAGAATACCAGCCTGATAATACAGGGAATATGACTGTGTTCCAAGAACACAGAACCTCCTCCCAGGGTGAATGCAGTGAGACCAAACTTTGGTGGGGTGGAAGAGCCAGAGAGCATATGCCCCAGAAAGGGACCTGGACATCTTGTCCCCTTTTCAGAGCTGTAACTGGATGGAGACTTGACTATCACCAGCTTGACTTCCAGAAGCTATGACTCCCTCCCTGTGCCCCAAAGCAAACAAAATAGGCGGGTTCCCAATTTGGAGCAGGCCGTTGGAGCCCAGGCCTTTGTTTGCTGTGGAGTTGTCCTGGCAGCAGAGCAAACAGACAAGAAGAGATTAGCCAAACAAGAGGGCCTGGAGGGCCACCCCTTCTCCCTGCCAGAAAAGCAGCTCCTCTGCTGGTTGGGAAGGGCAGAGGCTGGGCTCCATCCGGGACTTCACATACAGACCGCAACCCAGAGCACCAGATGCAGTCCAGGGGGCACAGATGAAGCTATCACAGGTGACAGGGACCACTTCCCTTCCAGTTTCTCAACTGTCTTCCATGCCCTACTGCTTACCCAAGATTTAAAAAAAACAAACAAAAAAAAAATTCCTCAGTAAATATGGGCACAGAGGCCAGTTGGGTTCAGTAACCCTAACAAGATTGGTTAGTAGGTAACAAAAAGAAGATGCTTGTTAGCCATTCCCATTCTGTGATCATTTTGTCATGAAATTGTTATACTTTTTCATAGAGGAATTTTTAAAACATTTTTGATACCTATTTGCATTACATTAAAATAAAATACATATATACACACAGAAAGGATACCTTAGAAATGAAGAAAAAACAATGATCATCAAAATTCGGAGAAGGGCCACTGGTTTATTTCTTAATCTCTGACAGTTTTCTAACTTCTTTAGGAACACTTAGTTATTTTGTTTGTTTGTTTACATGCTGCTGCTGGGAAACTTGGTTTTGCAACTCTTAAAAGAATTCCAGGAAATCTCATTGCTGCTATATGGCCAGAGTGTGAAAGATAATCTCGTTTCTGTAATGCCAGCACAGAATTCAGAAGCAACAGTAGCCTAATAGATTATTAGATGCACCTTTGAGCAGCAGCTTGGGGATTCTAGAAACGGAATTGTAGGATACTCTCTAGGTGGCAACCTTTCTGTCTCCCCCAGTACATCAGAAGGGCCTTATATATTTTTCCTCCACAGCACTTTCCCTGTAGGTGACCTGGAAGAGGCCTATCTCCAAGCCAGTGGCTTGCCCAATACAAAATTTTAATTTCTCTGTATCTCCCATGTATTGCAGAAAAAGGAGGGGAGGGATGATCATTATGAGTCATAATGATAAGATTGCCAAGCATCAAGTATCAGCCATCCCTAACTAGAATCTTTTCAAAGGAGCTGAGTAGGAATGAAAGGAAGAGAGAGCGCTCTATAGGCTTGAAGCAAAGGACAGTAATTGAAAGACCAGCTCCGAGTGTCCCAGAGACAAAAGCAGAGAAAGAAGTGCAATAAAATGCAAAGTTCTGAATTCTCAAACAGGCATACACAGTGTATCTAGAATAAGGGCTTTGTGAAAGTGGTCAGTGATAATGTATTTGTGTTGGGCTAAGAAAGAAGGAATATTTTTTAACAGAATTAATGGAAATTGTGCAAGTTCTGCATTTGCTATAAAGCCCTTTTGAGAAGCAAGAATTTCATGCGACCTGGGGTTGTCTGAAAGCTGTGCTGTGTGTTAAGAAGTGGCAGTGTTGGGTACCAGGCAGGAAGTCACATTTCCCTCATCTGTCTACTCTGACATTGTCCTGTATCCCAAAAGGATGCTGACTGGGGGAGCCAGAGCTGGTAGCCAGGGTAGGCCCAGGTGGGCTCCATGTGCCCAGAAGGCAGATGTCCTCTCCCTCACCAGCCTCATGAAACTATAAAGTCTTTTTGGAATTTTGTTGATTAAAAAGATACAAGAGAGCTACTGAATGTAGCTTGCTCCTTACTTATTTGAAGCCTCGTCACTATTTAGCGAGTGAGCTACCAAACCAACAGCTTCATGGGTCCTCCACTGACATGATGTCCTTTAGTTATGTAATCTGGATTCAGAGCAAGGAATCACCAGTAGGAAGGGAGATGATGCAGGGAATTAAGTGTGCCCAAGATAGTTGAAGGGTCCAGAAAAGAGGAACCCAGGCTGGCCCTTCAGGGAATCATTTCAAGACTACTATAACACCACCAACTTGAAGGCCACCACTGCAGAAACTGAGGCCAGGAACACATTTCCTGGTGACCCAGAGAACATTCTCATCCCCAGGATCTTGGAAAATGTTCCAATACCACTGTAGGAAACCCTGGCTTGACTATGGCGTTGTTTCTTCTGCTTGGCAGAACTAAATTCACACCTAGAACCCTAGCTGCAAAGGAGTCTAGAAAATGGAGCTTTCAGCTTCCTACTTTGTCCAGAGGGAAAGAAAAGTGAAACAGGTTGAGCAGCTGGTGTTCACCACAAACAGTCCTTGTGAACTGATGAATTCTGGTGGTAACCACTGGCCACAACTTTCCCCACACACAGTCTTTCATAAAATTGCAGACTTGAAGATCATTTGAGATCAATAAATTGTTCTTTTCTCTCCCAAGGGGAAGACTTACAGTCCTGTTCCCTGATGCCCTTAGGAGTGAGATCCAGTCTGATGACTCTAAAGCTAGTGACTCCTTTTTCCATAAAACCCACTTCATGTTTGTGATAGACTGGAGTGAAGAACACTTCCCAGAAACACGCACAAGATCTCAGGGCTGGGGTCAGGCAGGGTGGCTCAGTGGTCTAAAGCGCCTGCTTAGGAAAGCTTGGGAGGCTGCAGGGACCGTGGTTTGATCCCCAGCACCATATGCTGCGCCAGCCCTGCCCTCAGGGCAGGCTGAGCCAGCCATAACAATAAATAAACAAACAAAAGTTCTGAAACAAGAAAAATAAAAAATAATAAATAAAATTTTTTAAAAAAAAAGATCTCAGGGCTTTTGTATACTTTCTGCAGGGTCCATGTGGACTTTCCTAAGGCCAGACCTCCTACCTCAGGCTCCTTTGTCCTGTGTTTGCTGCCTATCCACAGTGTAAAGATGCAGACTGCTCTTGTTTGGTGGTCACCTAGAAGACTCTGCTGATGACGTCCTAGGGCATTGATGAGGATTGGTAATTGGAGCTGAGACTCTCCACATTCACAAAGAGAATTGTATACATGTAAGCTCTGATGAGATCTTTCCTATTATTTTCAGTTAATAAACATGACGGGGGTGATTTGGTCATTTGGAAACATGAAGATTGTGATAAGAATGATTGTACATAGGATGTTCAATCTTCAAAATTGCTTCAGGCTTGGCCTTTCATCCCTCTAGAAGTACAAACTGGAGAGAGTGAACTATATGGGATAATATCAGCTGGCTCATTACCTGGAATAGACTTGAGAAGTTGGGAAATAAACTGGATAAGTTACCATTTGTATGTGAAATGGAATCGCGAAAATTAAACCCACTTTTGACTCATTGGCTATCCTGTTTCTTGCTTTGTTTTTGCCAAGTGCTTAGAGCAAGTGGAGAGCTAGACAGTGTAGAGATGAAATTAACTGTGTCCTGTAGCCCAAATTGTATAGTTTCTTTTGAGAATAAAATGAAGCAAAAACAAAGTGCGCTTAACTGGCCACTCGGCGGATGCCAAGCTTTAGGACATGGATGAGAATGTTTTGCTTTTCTGGTTCTACTCTGCTGTAGCTCAGCCTGAGGAACCAGCAGAAAACAGGGCTGCCCCGGAAGTGCCCCTGAGATTAGCCCTTTCCACAGCCAGGTGCTGTGATCACCAGATGCCAACCGCGAGCCAAATGAACTGTGCATTTCAGAACCAACATTTCATGGAAATGGGAAATGATGGTATTTAATTTGTGGCTTGTTTGTGTAAATGAATGCAACAAAAGACACTTATGGGATAAATATGGTTAGGTGCTGATTTCTGGCGCAGTGAAGCAGAGCCCCGGGAATGGGCCTTTTATTTCAATTTGATTCCTGGATGACAACAGTATGCTGGGTGACCTGTCAAGCCACAGCTCTGGAACTGTGACAAACAGGTACATATTTTGTAAAACACTTGTGAGTTATAGCCTGGGAGCATCTCAGCTTAGTAACTGTATAAAACTCTCCAGTAAATAATGTAAACCCAAGAATTTTCCCCTGGAAAGTTCCTTCTCAATCAGTCCAGTCTGCATTGGTGTGACAGGCAGGGACTTTCTATTGAGATGCAAATGCCCTGGCCTCAATTAGATACCTTTGTTGTGATGAATTTAGACTTGTTCCTTTGCTTTCTCTTACTTAATAGTAAAAGAAAATAGTGGTGAAGTAGTATTTCTTCATAGTGACACTCCTGCAAAAGCAGTTCAGCAATTATTCTTCTACTTAAACTCTAGTTTTGGATACCTCTGAATAGTGGTTAAGTTTTCTTTTTCTTTTCTGAATAAAGAAGCTTTCACAAATATAGAGAACGATCATTCACTCCCAGGCTGTTCTATTCAGGAGTGTGTTGATAGAAGCTATATTCCTCAGGGCCATTTATTGGGAGCTCCTGCCTCCTAGCTGGTGCAGCCACTGGGCTGTGCGTGTTGTGGGGCGATGTTGTCTAGTAGCCACTTGAACCTGCTTGTATCAAACTTTGGAATTTTTTGTTCCTCATTTCAGCCAGGAAGAAATGAGTTAGTGTTGTGATAGTGCTCTTTGCAACCTTTCAAGGGTTGGTGCAGGATTTGCAATACTTTGGAAAGATGCTGGCCCTTGCCTGGGATTATTTAAGGGATTCTGGCAGAAGGGGTGAGGTGGACGCTCCTGAGAGGTGCAGAGCAGCAGGCCCGCCCAAGCACTTGGGTTCCTGTTGGAAGCAGAACCTGGCCTTCGCATTGGTCTAATGCTGATAAATGAATAAAGCCACCATCACTATTTGGTTGTAAAGTGTTTTAGATTTTCTGTCGTCACATCAAACCCTGATATTTAGAGCTTTTCTCAGCAGTATTTTAGGGTGATACAAAGGATAGTATTCCAAATATTCCTGGAAGGTAGGCGGGCATGCAGCTCATCCTAGAGTTTGTTCGCTGTGCACAGTTAGGAAAGAAGCATTTGGAAAGGACTCATTTAGTGTTGAAAAGGAGGAACAGGTAACTGCTGTCTTTCTTCAGAGGCCTCACTGCGACCACAGAGCTTCTTTGATGCCTAAGAGACAGGTGGAGGGGTCAAGCTGCTGGGACTCGGCCCTGGTGGAGCTTGCTTCCTGCCCTCTCTCAGCCTCTGGCAGCTTGTAAAGCTCTCGCCCTGTCCAGTCCTGCCTCACACTTTTCCCAGGGTGAGAATGTCAGGGAGCCTCCTTTGTTATTTATTTATTTATTTATTTGTTTGTTTGTTTGTTTGTTTGTTTGTTTGTTTATTTATTTATTCTTGTTTTAGGACCTTTGTTTATTCGCTCATTTTTATGGCCGGCTCAGCCTGCCCTGAGGGCAGGGCTGGTGCAGCATGTGGTGCCAGGGATGGAACTGCGGTCCCTGAAGCCGCCCAAGCTTTCCCAAGCAGGCGCTTTAGACCACTGAGCCATCCTGCCAGGCCCAGGGAGCCTCCTTTGGCTCCCAGCTTCTGGTGCTCGGTGCACAGAGCTGAGGGCTGTGTCTGCCTTGGGGAAACCCACCGAGCAGGCTTACTATCCTTGTGGGACAATTCATTCTATGCCATGGTTGAGGTTGTCTAAGCTAGAAGTCCCTATATATGGGGCTGCTCATAAGCTGTCATGAGATAGTAAGTTGGCATCTTAAGAGGACGTGAATGAACTCCCTGTAGCAATGTTACAAAATGTTCAGGTGGAAAAGTGATGAACAATTGGTCTTTATTACCAGGTTGCTTCATGGATTACTTAAATAGCAGATGCCCGTAGCTGTTGGCATATGAATGCCCTTGCTTTTGTTCCCCCCACCCCAACCCCCAGTCTAAAAGACTATGTGAGAGCTCTGGCTAGCCTGTCAATTTAAAAAAATGAAATGCTTCTCATTGAAAAATGATCATTAGAAAACACCAAACAGATTAAAGTTCCCCAGGGATTAAGTGTGGATGTCTGACTGACCTTAGATGTTTCGAGGAGCCACTGGCGGCCCAGCACTGTCGGGCCACTGAGCCTGTCCTGTCCCATTTTGTATTTCCCAGCGTGTAGGCCAGGCCACCCCAAGAGGTCAATTTGGATACTATGGCCACGTTTTAAAGAGAACCATAATTATGACCTCTAATTATGTACCGTTTTGCCTACTGAGTTAAAGATAATGGCAGCTCCTGCTTGGAAGTGTAAGTTAATTGCCTACAGAGGCCAGAAGAGAGCTCACATCTGTCCCCTCCCCCAGTCCTAACCAGGCATGCTTACAATTGGGCTTGCTGTGGTTATCACACTGTTTAAGCTTTCAGCTTAACCGCTGCTTAACACTTAGCACAGTAGAAAGTCACATTTAACTTGTTGTCAGGAGGGAAATAAAATTTCAGTGTGCCTAGACCTAGGTGGCCTTGTCGCATGCACGTCATTGTGACCAGGGCCTGTGTACTCAGTTCCTATTTTTGACAGAAGTTCTCCCTCCAGGCTAATTATTACAGTGTATTTTGCCACCATTGTTTTCTAATGGCACCATCTTTTTACTACCCCTCTTCAGCTTTCACCCAGCTATCAGCAGCCCTAGGCAGGTTGGTTTCATAAGTCTCCCTCTTCCTGCCCCACCCCAGCTTCCTACCACCCCCCTCACTCCAAGAGATGGGGATTTTGGAGCAAATCCCATGTATTGTGGAATTTTTTGCCATCTGCTCTTTAAATCAGGAATCAGATGGGGTTCCATGCAGTGTAATCAGATGATGTCACGTCATATCTGTAGGTTTTCTTTTTTCATTGACCTCTCCACCTCTGTCTGTTGTTCTGGTTGAGTCATTGCTGTTACTGTGGAGTGACTAGATTCTCCTATATGATTTGACTTGTATTGTCATGTAGTATGTTTCTCGGACCCCTGAATTTTTTAATAATTTGGTCATTAGGTGGGTAGCAGGGTTTTTCAGATGTGACAACAGTATTTTGGACCAGACCCTTTCGGGGATAAGGAGTGGCTTGCGATGTATTGCAGGGTGCTTAGCAATAGTAACCCTGACCTCTACCCAGTACTGTGTGTGCTTGCGCACTCACACACATATGCACACCAAAACTGTAATCTCAACACTAGGGAGGCTGAGGCAGGAGGGTCGCCATGAGTCTGAGGCCAGCCATAATCCTGCCTCCTACAATATATATAGTAAGACACTGTCGAAAAACAAAAACAAAACTGTTGTCTGAAGTTACTGGGTTTAAACGTCTTTCCTATGTTAGATTGAGTGTGGTTTTCTCAGGGGAGTTGAATTCGTGCCCCCCCATCAGTTCTTTTAGTGGGAAATGACATTTAGAGACAAAAGTCTGTTATGAACATTAAGTTTAATTACGTGGTCCCTTGGTTTTGCTGCAGATTTCAAATTCTGCACATACAAATTCTGAGCGTCTTGATAATGCAGGTAGCTTTTTTAGATCAATCTCCAGGTTGCCCAGAGACATGACAAGTTTGTATATAGTCCAGGTAAGCAGTGCTTCATGCACCCTGTCATGGGTTAAGCCACAGTGTGTCAGGTGTCATGCCACAAATAGTGGCTGTGGCAGAGGTGTGTGGTAGGTTCTAGAAGAGGCAGGACCTTGAAGCTGATTGGAGTTGTCTCAGAATGAATGGGAAAAACCCAGGAATTTAAGGAATACCATGTAAGGTAGAAAGGGCAGCTCAGGGGACTGTGACAGATGTGCTGGGTTAACCGTTGTACTTTCTCACATGTTGTATTTGAAAGTTTAAACAGTAAATTTTATTTATTTATTTATCTATCTATTTATTTACTTATTTATTTTTGTCTTTTTGAGAAAAGGTCTCACTATGCAGCTCAGGCTGGCCTTGAACTCACTTTGGTAGCCCAAGCTGGTCTTGAACTTGCACCAATCCTCCTGCCTCAGCCTCCCAAGTGCTGGGATTACAGGCATGCACTACCACACCCAGCTTTAAACAGTAAATTTTAAATAAAACATTCCACAACTGACTTGATTTAGGTCAGTAAAAGAAAAGAAACAAAGACTAAAGGGGACAATCTATTTTATTTCACGAAAAAATAAAAATTCATGATAAAATAATAACAATAGCTAATGTACTGTATATTATTATCTTGAAAGTAGTTACTCTGAATGTGACATAAGCGAAAAAGATTCTTAGGAAAAAGAAAGATAATGCAAAACTTTCTGTTTAATAAAGTAAGATAAACTAGTAATGTAAGTGAAACAAATCAGCATGTATACCAAAATATATTTGAAACAAGAAACATTTAATTTGGAGAAGCATTTGTACTTCTCCCTACTTTCTATGTATCATATAAATATTCTAACTATATATATATTTTTAGGGGGGGGCCTGGGGTTAAAACTCATGACCTTGCACTTGCCAGGCAGGCACTTGTGCCTCAGAGCTATTTCCTCAGCCATATATATATATATATATATATATATATATATATATATATATAATACTTATATGAATATTTCTCATACAAGAGAAACTATGTGATACTTGAATTTGTGTATCTGAGTTATTTCAATTAACATTTTGCTCTCAAATTATATCCACTTCACCTGTGAATGCCTCAGGTTTATTTTTGTGTGTGTGATCCTGTGGTGCTGCACCGTGTATAAACACATTTTCTTTTCTCTATTCCTCGGTTGATGGACATACAGTGCTCCCAAGGTCTACTTATTATAAAGCTAGATCTAGTTACTGGGCTGCTATAAGCACAGGTATGCAGATATCTCCGTAGCGTGATGATTCTTAACACTTTGGAAGATGCCTAAAAAGGAACAGCTGGGTCAAGTGGCATCTCTTTCTGGAATCCCCACACTGCCTTCCACAGTGTTGTACTAGTTTAAATTCCCACTGGCAATGTAGAAGAGACCCTTTTGCCTCACATCCTCACCAGTATTTGTTGTTAGTAGACTTTTTGATGCTAGTGACTGTGACAGTTGACAAAGTATTTCCTGAGGGCCAGAAGACCCTTGACAGCTGCCAGCTTTCCATCAGGTCTTGGTATCCAGGCAGGGCGGCCATCTTGGTCACCTTGTATGTCAACCTATGGGAGTTCTTCTTGCTGTTCCTTCATGCTACCTGCGTATTGGAAACTCTGGCTTACTCTGTCAGTCACCCACAGCGCTCACAGCTTTTTTTACTTTACAGAGCATGCTTTCAGACCCGTTCAGTGACCAGAGGATGTCCTTCTTTTTCCCAGAATGCAAATAAACAGTCAGATGAGGCAAGCACTTTGGAAGGGAGATACCACTGCAGATGGTGAAGGGTGAGGGGGTCCCTCCTGTCAGAGGATGTCATCGCTTTGGGCAGATCCTCTGTGTGCGAGGTAATAGTAAGAACTCCCAGTGTCCGGAAGGGAGTGGCCACATGAGGAGAAGTACTGAAGGCAGCTGCGTGACAGACTTGTGTTTGCCTCTGTGCGTCCAGATGCAGCCAGCCAGTGCTCTGACCCGAGCACCCCATGAGCCCCTCCACCTCCACCTCCACCACCACTGTGGTTCTCCATGTGATTTGGGAGCCTCCCTTTGCAGAATCCAAGAGGAGTGTTGCTCAGAAGGGGGCAGGGAGTGTGCCGGCTGCAGGTTGCCATTTAGAACCCTCCATTTGTGTCATCAGAATGCTCTGGAGAAGCAGGGTCATTTTCAGGTGAGATAGGCTCTGCGCAGAACTTTTTCTTCACTAAAGCTGAACCTTTTTAGAACAAGTTTTTATTCTTTCCCATGAGAAATAAATACAAATGGGGGTCAGGGAGAGTCATGTGCCCAGCCTGGGCCAACTGTGCTTCCCAACAGAGTTCAAGCCAAACCTAAACCCAACATTTCTCAGATGTGTTTTTTCCCTAAGCTGTTCTTTCACATCCAGCCTTCCTGACCCTGCCCTCTGCCACATGCATGGATGCACACATTCTGTGGAGTGCTGTCATTTTGGGAGCCTTGGTCTGGCAGCAGTTGAGTCAGCTCATACTTGCCTGGCCTTACCACTGCGGACCCAATTCCCATTACCAGCCAAGCATTTCAGTGGCAAGAGCACGCAAGATGCTTCTTAGATTTCCTCAGAATGTGAACTGGGAAGACTCAACTTGTTTATGGACAGATTTTCCTTTTGAGTTCCCCTCCCAAACCTGTTACCTCAAAGTACAGTAACCCCATTGTCCTCTGGCACATCTGACTCCTTGGGGCACTGGGCGGGGCTGGGGCTCATTCCAAGCTCTGTGAAAGGTGAGCCCAAGCCCTTTCTAGAAGAATCTCCATAGGGTAAGAGAAAACAGCAGGTGCTAGCATGATGGCATTTGTTGTGGTGGATTTTTCTTTATCTATTTTCCATATTTCTTTGTTTAGTTTTGCTTGTATAATACTTGTCCTAACTTTTTTCTATTGTAAGGTGAAACAAAACTTTCATAGTAAGAGAACAAACCCAGTGGCCCTGTCAGGAAACCTGATGCCCAGCGTGCCGTGCCTGTGACACTCCTCCAGATGTTTTTGACCCCCTCGCCGTCCCTGCTCACACCCTCATCTTTGGCCAATTTTACCTTTCCTTGTGTCTGGGTCTGTTCATTATATCCTCTGGTTATTGTCAGACCCTCTTAGTTCTTCTAAAAACAAATATGTCCCAGATTCAAGCTGAAAGCCTTCATTTGACTGCATTCATAATTTTGGAACAAATAGTTGGCATCAGAAGGAGGAGATCAGGTTGGACTCAGCTCTCGCCTTTGGAAGAGCGTGTTTTCTCTGACCCAGATCGGGCCTTCAGAGCTGGGGTCCAGTGTTTTCCACAGGAAACTCACTCAGGCTATGTGCTTGCACAGTAGGTTTTCATCACAGGGTCCCATAATGAAACAGGGACTGTGTAGCCCGTAAGTACTCTTAAGAGCTACTCCTCACAGTCCTGGAACCTGGAGAGTCCATGGTTGAGGCCCACATGGTGGGCAGCCTAGGTGTTCTGGTGCAGGCCCACTTCCTGCTTGGGTGCCTTTTTGCGGTGACCTCCTATGGCAAGAGGGGCAAACCAGCTCTCTCTCCCTCTCTCTGAAGTGTTGATCCTGTCATGACCTGGCCTTGTGACCTAGTTGCCTTTCAGAGACTCCTGTCATTTAGACCTAAAACCTTTCCCCCATTTCTCATTTTTGTGAGGTGGAGCTTTTGTAAGGCGATCAGATCCTAGGGTTGCTAGATCTGACCTTTTGGTGAGTTCATCACTGAATGCGCTGGGGGGGAGTGGGACCTGGTTGGGAGGCTGGCCTTTGCTTTTGGAGGCTGCATCTCCCTTCTTGTTTTCTGTCTCTGCTTCCTGGGTCCCATGAAGAGAGCAGCTATCTTCTAGGCTGCCCTTCTACCTTGCAGCTCGCCAGCCATGAACCAAATCCCCTGAACTGCGAGCCAGGTTCAGTCCTGCCCCCTAGATATTGGTTGTTGATTCTTAGTAACAGGACTATGACTAGTCCAGGCCTCCCTGCTATTGCCTTCCTATTTGTAATTAGATTTAAGTCTCTGAGTATAGGGGTGGTTCATCGTCTTTGAAGCCATACACCTCATGATGCCACGTCGCTGGAAGTTTGAGATGTCTAAAGAAAAGAGGAGGGGTTTTTTTGTTTGTTTGTTTGTTTGTTTTTTTTTTTTTTTTTTTTTTTTTTTTTTTTTTTTTTTTTTTTTTTTTTTTTTTTTTTTTTTTTTTTTTTTTTTTTTTTTTTTTTTTTTTTTTTTTTTTTTTTTTTTTTTTTGGCTGGCTCGGGCTGCCTGAAGGGTGGGTGTGGGGATTGAGGCTTAAACCACTGAGCTAACCTGAAAGCCCCAAAAGGAGTATTCTGTAAAATAGACTTCTTCCAAATGTCTTGCATTCATTCTAGAGTTGCAGCCATTCCCAAAGCCAATCAGGAAACTTCTATGGGCATTGTCTTTAGAACCATTTCATAGGGCTGGCCTGATAACATGCCATGCCAACCCTGCCCCAGGGCAGATGGTGATTGAGACTGGGCATGGTGACGCACACCTATAATGTCAGCATTTGGTTTGTTTGTTTTGTTTTTTTGGCAGGACCAGGGCTTCAACTCATGACCTTGCACTTGCCAGGCAGGTACTTGTGCCACAGAGCTCCCTGGCCCCAATCTCAGCATTTGGGAAGCTGAAAACACAAGAGTCACTACAAGTCCAATCTGTGTAGCGAGACCCTGTAGATCCTGTCCATCTATCCTAAATTCAGGAAAATAAAACAACCATTTCCTGTTTGCCCAGTAGAACACGAGCCCAGTGCTTTATGTTAGAATTATGTTTTAAAGCCACATTATTCATTCCAAACTTTTTCCACCAGACAAACATGTTTCCTTGCAAACTGGGCAGAGGGCCTCTTCTCATGTCACTCTAGTAGCACAGTGTTGAGCTTAAATATTTCTAAGTAGAAGATGTAACCCTTTTCTTTCCATAATACTTTTATGTAGAGTCATAATCTTGACTGTCTTAACTCATTAACAGTTTAATGATAATTTTGTTTACAAAGATGGCTATACTAACATCTCTGTATATCCAGGACTATATGCAGTAAATGCAGGTAATGACAGTTATTTTACCTCCTCATTATACCTACCCATTAAGCCTCCTCTAAGATATCCAGGACGCCCAGAAGCTCAGCTGCACGTTAGATTTGAAGTTGACATCAGGTGAGGACTCCATATCAGACAAAAGAAAGTACTCACAGTTGCTCTGCCAGTGCTTTGCTTTTATTTTTCAAATTACACCTTTCACATTAAAAATTGATTTTGAATCAGGACATTTCAGAAAACTGTGCGTGTTAAAAAATATGTACCAAAGGGTGAATAACTTTTGTGTGTGTGTGTGTGTGTGTGGAACCAGGGATTGAACTCAGGAATTTGTACTTGCCAAGCAGGCACTTGTGCCCCTGAGCTATCTCCTCAGCCCACAAATTACTTTTTTTTTTTTTCTCTCTCTCTAATGTATTGGAGTTAGGAGGGTGAATTTGATCTAAAAGAAGAGAAAGCTAAACCACATACTGGGTCCTTGAGTGACTCCACGGCCAGTGGCTGCTGCTAGAATCAGTAGGTGCAGAATCACAGGGGAGGCAGGACAGGGTTATGAAAGGGGTTCAGCGGTGTTGAAGGTCTCTGGAGGAATGAACCGCAGCCATCCTGAGGGCCGTGGTGCACCTGTGGTGTATACACAATACAGCAGGACCGGGATTGCTGAGCCACTAATGCTTAATGGGTTGTCATTCTACTTTGGTTCTTTGGTTCCTCTTTCATCTTGAAGGGAAGAAAAAGAGGAGATGGGTTTCTAAAAGAGTTGCCAGAGGAAACATGAGTGTGTTGGCAGGTGGCTGCAGTGCCTGCGTACATGTATATGTGTGTGTGTGTGTGTGTGTGTAGGTGTGTAGATGTGCGTGTATGTGGGGAGGAGGGCAGGGCTGTATTTACGTTGCCTTTGACATTTTGAGAATATCGCAAGCAGGATTTAAGTGAGTGGAGTTTTGTAGGATGTTCTTGTCATCTGTGTGACACTTCGACTCTGGCCACAAGTGTCCCTTGGCACGCTGACGTCAAGCTTCTGAGCCAAGTTTCCGCTCACCTGCCGGTGTCAGTATGCGTTACACACTGCTCCCGATAGACACTTTCGTGTGTTGTGCAGTTGAAGACACAGCTAACGGAGGTGACACGCATGCAACTATTCTGTTGTCAACACTCTCAAGCTCTGCTACTGACGGTAGGGTCCAGGCCACTGTGAGGAGCCTGGTTGCCACTGGAGAAGGAAGTGGCTTTGGAGAGGGGACTGGGTAGGAGCCGAACTGCCAGTAAGTGGGGAGAAGTAATGCTTGCTTAGGGGAAGTCACAGGGGATCCCAGTGGAGAAGGGGAAACAGACTGAAAACAGACGTGCCTGTCCTCGCTGTCTGGCCACTTCCTGGCCCAGCCCTCTGTGCTCCTTGCCCTTCCGGGCTGCAGCTCATGCCTTCAGGGCTTCATGGTTCCCTGTGTAGTCCAGGACCTGTGCCTGCCCCTCCTCCCAGACACCATAGTAGCCAGGCTCTGAGGCCCTTGGGGTCCTGTGTGAGTCCCCATGCATTTCTGCCTTCTACAAAGAACCCAAGCTGGCTTCTGTTCCCTCCTGAGTTCAGCTGCACCACTGGCTGAAGAAGCCAGGAGCAAGAACTGCACTTGGAAGCAAAGAATTCCAGGGCGGGGGAGGGGGGGAGGGCTTCAGCATCTCTCTCTCCCTCCCTTTCCCTACCTCTCTGTCTCCCTCCCTCTCCTCTCCCTCTCTCCCTCTTTCCCTCTATCCCTCTATCCTTCTCTCCTCCATCCCTCCCAAAGTCATATTCCCCTCTGCCTCCTGGTGTTCCCTCTCTGTGCCTTTCAATTGTTACATCCCCAGAGGGCTGAGCCAAACAACAGCATTGGGGTGGGGGTGGGGTGGGGGGAGGTGCAGTGAGTAGAGGTTTACAGCTGGATGGGATACAGATGGGAACAGACTTCAGAAGAATATACAGTTTCTCATGGACCGCCAAGAAGTTAGAACATTAACAAGGCGACACCCTCCCCCGCCTCACTTGTGTTGTGAACAGGCATAGCACTACGTGTCGAATGAGACAAACCGACCCAAACTCAAATCTTTTGCCTCTAACATGATGGTTCTGTTCTGTGTCCCAGGGGGCCAAGTTATAACTTGTCTTAGGTCATTTGTCAGTCACCTTTGCCCCGGACTTAAGCTCTAGAAGCTTAGATTGTTTCAGCCCCTATGGCTCCTTTCTGTTGGCTCCCAGAGAGCTGCTAGAAAGACTTCCATCAACTGGTCAAAGACATTAAAGAGCTAACGTTCATCATTAGGAACACTTTGTGTGCCAGATGAAAGAGGTGCTGGGTGACAGTCTTCAGCAGAGGCTGGAGACACATGTTCACTTGCTTTGAAAGCACAGAGGCAAAAAAGGGACAGTGTAACAGCCTTCTCTGCTGAAACGAGGAGGACTTGAGAGTCCAGGGGCACAGGAAACATGGTGAAAGCATTTCCTATTGCCAGGGAAAACCAAGCACTGGAGCATCTGCCTGGAGTCAGTCACGTGCTTCTTCTATTTCTCCAGCAGAGAAGCAGCCTCAACAATACTTGGAGTGATTTAGAGGCCCCAAGGGAGCTTCCAGCCCAAGCACCCAAGAGTCACATGGGGGAGGGTGCAGCCTGCAGGATCTGAAGACCCAGGCCTGGCATCTGACCGGCATGAGGATGCATTCTGAGCCCTGTTCTTACCTCCTCGGCCCTTTTTCCAGGTTCTCCTTCCACAGGAAATAGAGAGGGCTAATAAATGAGCAGTGGGTCTAAGCTACGGCGGCGGCTCCGAGGAGGTACGGGTATCCTAATTTACAGAGGAGGCTGTGACACAGGCCCTGTGGAGTCCTCATTTAGAGCTCACCCCGCTCTATTTTTAGACTGAGAAAGACTGAGCAGATGTGTGAATGGGAAGCCTAATAATACCTAAAATGCACGTGGAAGTCATTCATCCTCTCCAGCTCCAGCCTGATTGAGTTCCCTTGTTTCTGCTCCATAGTTGCATGCTTGAGCGCAGGTTTTAAGTTCGTGTCTTCAGAGCAGCGAGAATGTGGATCGTTCTTTCACCCATTTTGTTGGGGGGAAAGGGATAGGGGGACGAAAAGGCCGATTTCGTGGTGATCTCTCTCTGATGCCACTCCTGAAAATGATGTCTAAAGCTTCAAATGGGCACCAATCTTCGCACGGGACTTCCGTTGTCTCTTAAGCTTGTCTGCGGGGCTCAGAAACAGTCATTTCTTGGTCTCCCCATGCCGAGGGCCCCTCCGATATTTGCAGCTCATGCGCAGAGTCCAGTGTCACGTATCTCACCCGCACACTGCAGCTCTTCGCTCCAGGCGACCGCTTTCTTCATAACCTTAGACCAGAAGGGAAATGGATGGGGTATCCGTGACAAATGACGTCACCGGGGCCAACAGTGCCTCCCGGCCCTGCCAGGAGGCCTTCCAGGTCAGAGGCAGCTGTTTCAAGTGTCTTGATTGACTGCAGCAGAAGCCAAAGAATGTGACTCTTTTTAGCGGTTTCAAAGCCACAGATGTAGATACTCTGTCGCTTAACCTACATCCGGGGATTTTGTGTGTGTGTGTGTGTGTTGGGGGCGGGAGGCAAAGACATGAGCAACGACGTGAATTTTATGTTTTCTTTTGATATGTAGTATTTGGAGTGGTGGTCCAAAACATTCCTTTCCGTAACCATAGCACATGTACATATGTGCACTTAGCACAGAGTGTACCAACCTCAGTGCCCCACCATTTGCACCGGGTTATTCTATGTCGTGCAGCCTGCCTTGAACATCGTAGAATGCTGAGTGGCATCCTGGCCTCTCCCCACGAGATGCCAGAAGCACTCTCCCCTCCCACCTAGTCATGACAGTCAAGGATGCTTCCAGGCAGCCCGTATGTCCCTAGGGGAGGCGTGTGAAAATCACCCCAGTGAGAAGCACTGGCTTAACAGAAGCGGGTGTGGGTAAGAGAGACCTAGCCGATCTTCTCATTTCCCCTGGGAAATGCCCAGCGTATTTGAAAGTCTCTGTGTTTGCTTGTTTCTTTGTTTTCAGGTTTCCTGTCCCTGAGATCCTAGAAGGTACTCAGGTTTTTTTTTTGTTTGTTTGTTTTTGTTTTTTTCTGCCTTTTTAGGGATTAACCAAACACTTTCAGCTGTATCACTATTGCACAGCATTATAAAAAATGGATAAAGATATGTCAAACCAAAGATATGGAGTGATGGTATTGAATAGAAAGGATCTCTGGGGAGCACTTAGCTTCTTCCAGGAGCTCTTTTAGGTGCTATTCGTGGGTCCTCAATGACCTGTTCTCCAAGGTGGTTCTTCATCCTTGCCATGTGTCAGAATTTCCTGATGAATTTGACAAATTTTGTTACCTTGTCTGGGCATGCATGATGCTTGGGATTCTACTGTAGTGTGAGAGCCTTACGTCCAAGGGGTCCCCTGGCACGTCTCCCCTGGCTGCATGCTGAGCCCTGGACAGCTAGGTTCACCTCACCAGCGCTGCCCAGATGACTATTTGTTTGTCTGATAACTATTGGTCTTAGTTACTTTTCTCTTACTGCTGAGACAGATTACCCGGCGCCCGCAGTTAAAGAAAGGTTTATTTAGCTCACTGTCCGTGGAGGTTTTGGTCCATAATCAGCTGGTTCCAAGGCAGGGTGGCATGGTGGAGGGCAGCAGTTCATGGCGGCAGCAGACAGCAAGAGCAACCAGAGCAGAACGGGAGGAAAGCAAACGTCTTCTCCCTCATAGCGTGAGCAGGCTAACCCCCCCACACACACACACAGCGAGTGTAGCACTCACACCGTCTCTGTACCCTCCTGGCACCCAGGCTCAGAATGTATACAAAGTGAGGGCCCTGGCCCCCTGCTGAGTCAGCTCACCTTCCAAGCTTCTCAAGTTGATCCAAGTATCAGTTTTAACACTGGATCTGTTCGCCTCTGAGGTCCCACATCCTGTGGCAGGTGCCACGGATGAAGCAGCAAAGGCAAGGACAAAGGAGCCACATAACACAGCTCACTTTCTAGGGAAGCGGAAATAGGAGTGTGCTGGTGTGCACATCTGATTGGGTGCAAACCTGTGTCCTTCTGTCTAATAATTTCTGCCTCAGTGTGTGTTATCATTTGGCATTTTGAAAAATGTTCTTTACATGTCTTACATTCAGTTAGAAGCACTTCAAGTATAAAGGGAAATAAGGAGACAAAAGTGTTATTAGCCCTGTGGAAATTCAGTGATCCCTCAGAAGCAAACAAAGCTACCGGCCTCAGGCTTTCTGTCGAAGAAGTATTTCGTTGTCATTTTTTATTACACTATTCAATTCAGGTGTAAAGGGTGGTGGTCAGGTTTTCACAGCAGGTCTGCTGTAGGGAGAATGGAAGCAGGCACTTCCTGTCTTGGAGAGGGAGTGGACAGCTGCAGGAGGAAGCCACGGAATTCCACGTCAGACCAGAAGAATCGGTTTGAAATGGGTATGGCGAGTATACATCATGATGGGCCTCTGCTTCCCAGGGACAGCAGCGTTTTCTCCCAGCTTATTAAGTGTCCAAGGCTTCCAAAGGTTTGGACCAGATGTACCATTTGGTGGAGGCTGCTTGGAGCTCATGGTTCTTGCAGCTGTGAATCAGAGAGGGGGAAGTCAAAGGACATTACAGTGAGAGCCAGGAAATGGGACAGGGGATGAAGACACAGTCTGATCCCTTGAAGGCTACAGCCAGCCACCCACCCACTTTGAATAAGTAAGTTAATTAGCAGCAAACCCAAATCGTGAACCCCAAAGTAATAATGCCTCGTGCAGTAGTTTTCCTGTCCTACGCACAAGGGAGACCTCCTTCACATCCAAAAGGAACCATCTGCACAAGTTGGAAAAGCGAGGCTCAGAGTTTCTCCTCATCTGAATAGCTGAACCCTAGACATTTGTCACCTTTGTCTCTAACTGTAGCATAATGGAGTTGTATAAGTGCATTCAAGAGGAGAGGCTTTTTTAAACATCTTTAATATGCGTGACTGTTTTTCGGTCTTGTACTCCAGAGAAGAAGCAATGTGATAAGACAACTGCATTAAAGATCAGAATGGAAATGGGCCACTGGGAATGGATCCAGAGCAGCTGTAACCCTGTTACTGAAGTGTTGGGCAAAGAGGAATTTTTTAAATAAGGGATTTGAGATTGTCTCAGTATTAGTGACGGCCGTAACTATTAAAGAGCTCACAGTGGCACACTGGGTGTTGGACAAACTCGGCATCCGTAAATGATCCGGGTTCCTGTGTTAGGGTGCTGACGCAGGTACTGTTGGGCAGAATCCTGCATCTAGAAACAAATGGGGTGATGTGCCTGTTTGCCACCTCCTGACTCTCTAGAATGCTACATGGACGATATCCCTGCCAAGTGGATCTCAATGCCTGGAAAGAATTCTCAGCCAAAATATCTCACCCGTTTTTTATGCCAATAACCTGGATCCAGGCATGGAATGTGGGGCCACGCCTTCAGTTTTAGGGATCTTCTCAGCCACTCCACTGGTACCCCCTCCTTAGTCGTGTCCTTCTGAGTTAGCTGTCCCTCTGAAATAGAGGCATCCCCCAGCCCTTAGCAGCTAAAGTGCTTCCTGTGTGGAGTCCCCCTGCTACCCAAGGAGGAACCACCTCCATTCTCTCCCAAACACAGAGAGAGTCTTAGGGAGATTTGGTGTGCTGGGGGGAGGGGGGGGGAGAGACAGTGAAGTGCGCCCCAAGGGGAGGAGTGGGCTGTCTTAGGAAGGCGAGGGTAGGGGATAACAAGGGCATGGTCTCAGTGAGGATGCGAGGCAGAAGCAGCAGGAGCCCCGGATCTGAGGGGAGCCACACGCAGCTCAGGGGCTGAGGTCCTGCCTTCCAGTAATCTGCTATCTGAAAGAGCACTGCTACAGAGGGGTATTTTTTTTTTTTTTTTTTTATCTAGGATTAAAAAAAAGAAAAAACTCTAGAAACGTTTTAGTCTACATATACTATTATAAAAGGTTGCCAGGATATGTTACTAAGTGAAAAGGTTTTAAGTTGCAGAAAATATTTGCACGCACAATGGTTTACCCCCCTCACTGTCTGTAGGGAATGGATCCCAAGACCCCAGGGATCCCTGGAGCCATACATAATGCCAAACTCTACATGTCTATGTCTCTTTCCTATTATAAACTTTAACTTATAAATTAAGCATAGTTGGGGCTAGGGAAATAGCTTGACAGTCTAAACTCCTGCCTGGCAAGTGCCAGACCCAGGTTTGATCCTTGGTAATACATGCCCTGCTAGACCCCGAAACCAGGTATGGTGGTGCACACCTGTAATCCCAGCACTGGGGAGGCTGAGACAGGAGGATCACTACAAGTCTGAGCTGTATAGCAAAACCCTGTACTAAATAAATAAATACATTTTTTAATTTAAAAAGAAAACTTAAGTACAGCCAGAGAGTAATAATAAAATGGAACAGTTATAGCATACTATAGCATACTATAATAAAAACCATGAAGTATTTATTTTCAAAAACTGTCCACTTAGTGTTTTCAACCTGTGGGTAACTTACACTGTAGAAAACCAAGCACAGGATCCTGAATTCACTCCCCAGTACTGCGATCGATCGATTGATCAATCGATAAATACATACATACATACATACATACATACATACATACATAAAACCAACTGCAGCTAAGGGAAGACCACTGCAAACCTGTTTCTAAAATAACAGATTCATGCTCCTGAATGTGAAAATATGTCCATTGGTCTCTCTGTATATTCAGAAATACTTGTTTTACTTAATCAGTTTGTAGTTGCATATACAGGAAAATAATCTGAGAATGGATCTATGGTAAAGGCATTTATGTCTCAAATTATGTCCAGTTAGTAGGGTTTTTTTTTTTTTTTTTTTAGTATTGAGCATACATTATTTTCACAAGTATTAAACTAGGAAGAAAATTTAGGCTTTTAATAATATGTAAGAATAAGCTCTGCAGTAGCTTTTTGTAGAGGAAGAAGAGATTGTCAGCTGTGAAGGCTGTACCCATCCAGGGCCTCGGTGCGACAAGGGTGAAGCCATGCCAGGCATCCTAGCAGCTGGTACAGAGTGCTTTCCCGTGGAGGGCTGGGGAGACAGCTTGGCAGTGTAAGCGCCTACTGGCTAGTGCAAGGTCCAGCCTGAGCTTGATGAATAGTACCAGGGAGAGAAAAAAAAAAAAAAAAAAGAAAGAGAGGAAGGGAAAGAGGGAAGGATGGAGGGAGGAAGGGAAAGCAAGAGTTTTCCCATGGAAAAAAAAAAAAAGGCTTCCCTTGTGCTGCCTGTGTTCACACCAGGAGCCAAAGAGGATCCTTCTACTATTGATCTGTGTATCTAAGGGGCTGTACTTAAGCTTACTGGGTGAGAAAAGAGGTTTGGTTGATTACTTCCATTTTCATTTGCCTGTAAATGTGGGTATTGAACCCAGATGACATTAACAAATGAAAACAAAAGAGATGCCACCTGGTACCAAGTCTTTGCAAACTTGATGTAGGCTATAGTTTCTTAGGTATAGAAGCACTGAGCTATAGAAGAACTTGCTTGTAAATTGGACTTGCTAAAAATTGAGGGCTTGTTTATTGAGGTACACTATTAAGAAACTAGCTCAATAAAGCCATGGGCTGAGAAACAAATGTATGTCAGAATGGGACTATATTCAGACTATTTAAAGAAATCTTACAGCTGACTATTAACCTGAGCAGCCAGTCAGAAAATGGGCAAAGGACTTCAGCAGACTTGTCACTTTAAGAGGACACCCAGATGGCCAATAAGCTCATGCAAAGATGCTCAACAGGATCTGTTATTAGGGAAGTACAGGTTATAAAATACATTTTTTTTTAATGTTAGTACTAGGAATTGAATTTGGCTATCACACTGAGTAACATGTCCTGTCCCCTCAACCTTTTTAACTTGATCTTGAGAGTCTCACTAAGATGTGTAGGTGGGTCTCTAACTTACTGCCCTCCAGCTTGTGGGTGACTCTCTGACTCTCTTCCTGCTCGGCCTCCCAGAGCACTGGAATGGTGGTTGTGCACTACCACACCTGATTCAAGTGTCTATAATTTTTTTTATTTAAAGATTGATGGCTTCCAATGTTGGCGCAAATATGGATCAGCCAGACTTCATAATGGGTGTGCATTCTTTTGGAGAATGACTTCACAGTTTCCTAGAAAGTTACACATACCTTCACCAGCAATTACTGAAAGAAAATGAAAACATCTCCCACAAATCTGGTACAACAGTTTCCAGCAGTGTCTTTCCCCTGTAATATCCAAAACTCATAGCAAGTCAAATGTAAATTAACTGGTGAATACAGAAACAAATTGTGATTTATCCATTCAGTGGAATGCTACTCAATGACAGCTCTGAAGAATGAACTACTGATACTGACTGCATCATAGATGAATAGCCAGAAGCAGGGCAGGGGCTGCCCAGGGCAGGAAGAGGTACATGTGCAGTGGTCTGTCAAGGAACCTTGAAGTGATGGAAGTACATTCCTTAGTTGTGCTTTTCATTTTGACAAGGATGATGGTCACACTTAAAAAATTTGTCAGAATGCATTAAACTCAGTACTTACAGTGAGTATATTATAACTTAGTTCCTGTTAGCAGTATACAATGATTCCATTTGTCGCAAGGAGTTGGTACATGCACATAATATATCTTAATTTATTTTTTCATCTGCTGCCCCTGTTATCCTTCCATGTTCCTTCCAACTGTTGATCACCTTGCCATTTGCGAAAGTTCTATTTGCATCCTTTCCCTGCTTCCATTCTATGTTCTTCCCATCTCCTTCCCCTAAATCTAGCCTTGTCCGCTGCTCCATCTCTTGTTCCCCTGTCCATGTGAAAAAGCTCTCCCTACTTTCTATTTACCATATATATATATATATATATATATATATATATATATATATATATACATACATACATACATACACACACACACACACACACACACACAGAGGGAGAGGGAGGGACAGAGGGAAGAAGACAGACAGACATGGAGACATGGAGACAGACAAGAGTTCCTCTTGAAGAGAAGCCATGCAATATTTAAGCATGTGTTTCTGATTTATTTCCCTTAATATTATGGTCTTAGGTTGCACCCGTGTACCTATGAATACCTCAAGTTTATCTTTATGGCAAAGTAGTAAATTGTACAAGCACCACATTTGCTTTATCTTTTCATCTTTTCATGGAGATAGAGGCCATTTCCAAACATAGGCACGCACGTAGTCCTGTAAAATGATGATTTTTATCTCTTTTGGGAAAGATACCTAGAAGAGAAATAGCCACATCAAATGGAATTTCTATTTTTAGTTTTCTGAAGAAGCTCCATACTGGTCTCCAGAATGGTTGAGCTAGTTACAACCCCACCAACAGTGTGGAAGAGTCCCTCCCCCCAGCCCCTTCACCCAGTATTTGTTAGTATTTGCTGTCTTAGTTGTGCTTTTCATTTTGGAGTCAGATGGTGTCTCAGTGCTTTAATTTGCATTTCAAGTGAGGGTATTTTATGGTATGGAAATCATCGCGCAATAAAGTTAATATTTAAGGGGTTACACTCGCTACACCCTCTGGAGAAATGCTGGCAACATGGGGTGTTAGTGTGCGTGATCACTATCACTCTGTTTGCCAGTTTGCTTGCCCTGTGTCCCCTTCCCTGCCCTCCTTTCCATTCTCTGCTTAGGAACCAGTCCTTTGAAAGTGGGGAGTGCAGCTATAGTAATGCATTATGAGCAAGGTCAAGAGAGTAATGTGCCTTACACTTAATCAGAATGCCATGGGGCCAGCATGAGTTTCCTCAGAGCATCAGAAGTTTTATTATTCCCTCACATGTGACAACTCTGGTTGCAGGGAAGGATGGGAGCCTGTCCTTTGATGTTCTATGCTTGTTCAGTTTATGTGTCTGTTTGCCTGGGTGGCCATCATGGTAGAGGGGTTGGTGTGTGGTCCTAGAGCATGTCCCCAAACTCGGCTTCCCCATGTGTGAGGGCTGCTGGTGAGGGCTCTTTCTGTACTGTGCCATTTATGTATTGCTGCCCCCCCTTCCTCTGAGGTCTACTCTATTTTCCAAGAGTACATAATTTTCTTTCGTTTCCCAGCAAACCAATGAGGAAAAGACTCCTGACTTTTTTTCCTGAGTTTCATCCTAACGCAGCAAACGTTTAAGCCCAGGTCACCTGTCACTTTTGCACTGTCAAAGATGGTGGAGAACCTTCTCTTTCTGAGAAGAAACTGTTTCTTGGCTCCTCCCTGAGAAAGACAAAGGTCTTTTCCAGAGAGGAAGGAGTAGGAGGGCAAGAGCTGGGAGCTTGCCTGTGGCTGCCAGCAGTGACTAGCATGAAAATGCTGAGACTCCACATCCTCTTCCTGGCAAGAGACCCTGTAGGGAGATGACAGGGCTAAAGGCCGTGGACCTGACAGCAGGAGGTGGAGCTTGAAGCTGTCCGGCTACTTGTATAGCACAGAGAAATACCGGCGCAGAGTGGAGACTGCTGTCAGGATTTCACACCAAGACCTGCAACCTCACTTAATGTGCCCATGTCTCCCACAATGCACTCATTAAAATAAACTTTTACTCCATTATGGAGTAAGTAACAGGCCTCCTGCAAGCAAAATAGAAAAAGCCCTGCAGAGTAAAGTTCCTTTACTTTTCTTTCTTTTCTTTATTTTTTGAAACATTGTCTTCTGAAACCAGCATCATCCATATTATTAATCGCTTGTGGGCCTTTATACCCCCTCACATTACTCCCCTGGAATTAAACTGCACATATAAAGCATGAAAAATGTACTTTTTAAACAGTAAAAAAGTAATTTTTTTCACATAATACCCCAAATAAAGTGCCATGGAACCATTAGTAGTAAATTGAATTTTTTGGTATGTAATTTGTACAAAAGCTGACAAGCACGAGCCCCCTTCCCCACCATCAGTCCCTGAGCTGAGCGGACGCAGAGGCAGTAATCTGCAAGGGCAGGCATTTGGATGTCGACTTCAATTGCGCACTTCATTTATTTGGACAGGGCACAGGCGGCAGCCTCTGTCAGGAGGCATCACTGCACTATTAGTGAATTTCGCCCCAGGGCAGCTGGGACGCTGTGCTGGGGCAGATGTTCTTTTCAGCCTATTCAGTGACCATTCTTGGGGGTTGTTTACTGTTGCCATGGTGACCTTCATTTCCATAGCAGCGGCACTGCTGTTTCTCAGAGGAAAATGAATTTAGTTATAAAAGGATAATATTTTTCTCTGTCGCTGTATAACCTGCCATCTGTCAACTGGTGGATCAGGAAGGATTCAGAAACCTATTAAGAATTATAGCAATGAAGTGAGGAGCTTTTGTGGGAAGGGGGTCCATATTAAAAGCAATCCTAGATATGCAAGCACACATGGTGCCCTCAATATCAGAACTTCAACTTTTTCTTTTTATTGTAAGCACTATTTAAAAATGCCTTCACCCTCTCACTACCACTATGTGCGCCTGACACCTCATGAAATACAGTTTGCATGCTGCTGACCAGTGCCAGTGACCAAATGTTTATTCAGGGCTCTCTCAGTGCAGGTGTATTTAATGCCTCTCCTCTTAGAGCTCTGTGCTTTCCTCATTTCATAAAGATTCCTCTGGCCAAACTTCCCGTCGTCACCAGATCTTCTCCTCACCCACGGGGACACGTAGATCAGGAGCATGGCAGGGACACACTGTGCGCTGACAACATTCACACAGCAGAAGAACTCACACTTACCTGATAAGAACAGGTCCTCACACACTCCTGAAAGCTCACTCTGCAGCGCCTTGTCTTCCTCTCAGATCCTCCTCGGAGGAAGTCAGGCCAGTCTAGTTCCTGGCTTTTTTCCCCTCTGCCGTACGTATTCATGAACTCTAACTTGCAGGGGGAGAACACACATCCACAGCAGCCCCGTTGTAAATAATACTATTTATTGGTTGACTTTTCCAGATCCTGACATTGATGCTGCCAGTGCCATGATGCTTTTGAATACTCCCCCTGAGATACAAGCAGGTTGTGAGTAGATACTTCTATAGCACCACAGTTTGTGACCTTGACCTTCTTGTTCATACACCAGGCCAAAGGAGAACTGATGCTAAAGTAGACCTCCCCTTGTAGCATTACTTTAAAAACTATACACGCACATCTGAATGAATGCATAGATGCATTTCTGCGGGGAGAAAGTTCTGTTATAATTGTAGGGCCTACAATTTTGGGACAGAAAAACAAACCCCATAGTGGCCCCAGTGCAAAGACCTTCCTTTCTCCTGTGAGAATTATTCCTCTGAGCTTGTAGATGAAGCTCTTAACTCGGTCCCCTCAGCACAGTGGAGCTGAGCAGTACTCACTTGTAGAAATTTTGTTCCTTTCTGGCCCTCATTAATACAAGGCTGCTAGTTTGCAAAGCCTGGCACACTTGGGCTCCTCCTAGCCTTGAAATGGAACCATGACACCTCTGGCCATGTATCCTCGCCACATGGCCTTTCAGACTACCACAGAGAGAAGGGCGAGGCTAAGTTAGCTAAGTGACACCTTCACCTTCACCTTCTGTTGGCCATTAAGCAACATTAGCGCTAACTTTTCCTACTTAGACTTCATTTCTTATCTGCCATCGGATGCCTTTTTGCATCTTTAGAGCTGCACTAATATTGTTCTAGAAAATTTTCCTTCACAAGAAGTAAAAAATGACCTTAAGTAAAAATATCCATCCGTCTTCTAGACTTGAAACTTGACCTCTGCTAGAGCCCTGTGAAGTTGGCATATACCAGGGTCTGCCCTGCCCACCACGAGGACATGGGTTCACTGTAGTGTGTTGATGAGACATGCCAGTGTGGAGATGGTGATAAAGCAGTAGACGTCACTATGACATTGCTGGGGCTCGGTCCTCACCTTTCTAGTTCCTCTGGCTGGGACATCTGCCCAACTGACTCCTTGAGGGTCTTTTGGCATCCTGAACAATGGGAATGCCCTACTTTTGGAGACAGTAGTGTTTCCCACCAGAAAGCGGCCATTCTCAGACCCTCAGCAGGCATCACAGTAGACTGATGTGGGTCCCAGACACATCATAGTCCTCCACTCATCCCAGCCTTTCCGATACTATAGAGAATGGGGTTGCCTCTTTCTTCCTTCTTAAAAAGACTAAAGAACTGATCTTCTGCCCCTACTTGCTCCTCATAGTGCAGGAATCTGCCTTTCTCCTTCTCTGATCTTGGGCTGCTAGCATTCAGAGTTCTCTTTTTTTTTTTTTTTTTTTGTACTGGGGATTGAACTCGACCTCACACTTGCCAGGCAGGCACCTGTGCCACTGAGTTATCTCCCCAGCTCCTCTGCTAACATTCAGAAAACTAGGCAACCCATCAAATACCACTACCAAGAGAGCTGGCCAGATAGCTCAGTGGACTAAAGCACCTGCTTAGGCAGAGCTTAGCAGCTAGGTTCAATCCCCGCATGCCCTGGTGCATTTCTGTACTAGCATTTAACTTGGCCTGTGGCTTTTAAACAATGTTCAGTTCTTAGAGAAATATTTAAGAGCATCCATTCTTCGATAGCATCTCAGGAAAGGTACAACCCAGATTGTCGTCAAGTTCTAGGCTGAAGTGATTTCTAAAATCGAGGGGCATGACCTGTCCTAGTGGAAGCACTGATTTCATCAGAGCCATGGAAGACTTGAGCACCTTCTTCAGTACCCAGCCTTTGTACACACAATGGTTGTTAAGTTTAAAATATAAATACGTATTTTCCTAATGAACCAGTTGCTGGGGTTAAGAGGACAATTAGGATTGATGGAGAAGGCAAGAATTAAGCATGCACAGGTCCTTAGCAGCTTCTGAGAAGTTGCCTCTTGGCTGGATTCTTGGCTACAGGCGGCAAAGGAAAAGCGGCGCTCCTAGTCTGGCAGGACAGGTTAGTTCTGAAGGGCCTCCTCTCCTTCCCCGTAACTCCCCAACTGTAAAAATTTTCCTTTCAAGACATCCGTAGTCCTGCTTACACTGAATGCTGACGTTGAGAGCTCAAGCAGCTTAACGTGCCCCTCGTGAAGCTGTAGGACCACTTGGGAAGGCTTTCTTAGAAAGTTGGTATGGCTGGGCGAGTGTCCAGCTTTGACCTTCCACAAGGCCTCAGGCTCGTGGGGGTTTCAAGGCCCCGGATGGAAAGAACCAGGATGCCTGTTACGGTCACAGACAATGAAATCATAGAACAGAAAGATGTAAGCGTGAAGACTGAGGGCAGCGACATCTTCGTGTTCATCCTACCATCCACCCTCCAGTGCTGGCCTCACCTCTAAGAGGTGAGGTGCTTACAATGGGTGTAAAGCCCCCAGAAGTGGGAGCAGCACCATATGAGGAGTGAAGACCCCTACTGTGTGCGCCTGGAAGCCAGGTGCCCGGGTGCAGCCTCCGTCCCCAGCAGTCTGCACTGCTACCGGCCTGAGCCTCCTAGTGCTGTGCGTCCTTCCCTCCCTTTATTTTCTTTTCCAATGCGTGGTATTTCTTGCCTTGAGATCTGAGGCACTGCCTTGCCCCCTAAAGATAGAATAATTTTTTTTCAAAGAAAATGATTTTTATTGGTACATTTTTAGGTATGATGGTCACGTTCATCATAGAGAGTTTGTACCTGGGCATGATACAACTTGATTCTTTATTTTTCTCCATTCCACTACCCTCTTGTCAACCCCTTTTCCCCTTCCTTATTTATAAAAGCTTTGTTTCTAATTTTTCTTCCAAACTAGAATGAATGATTATAAGTCACCATTCCTGGCCCCGCCAGCAGGGTCCCAGGTTGGCAAATGAAAGACGTGATTACTGGATGGGTCTGCCCAATCCTTCTCCAGCTCCTGCCTGCCCAGAGCCAGCCTGTGTCCTCCCGGAACCGCAGGCCATGCTGCCCGTGGCCCCTTGGCTTCCCCTCTCAGGTGCTGGATGCTGTGTGTGAGCCAGAGCTGCCCACCTGGCGTCTTGGCCGCTGTGCCCTGTCAGAAGTTACAGGCAAGCTTGAGTGGCCTTTCTTTGTCATCAGGCTTTGCAGCCACTCCACTTCAGGTCACCAGATGGCAGCCACTCAGACCTTTTCCTTTCTTCCATTCTTTATTCAGCACCTGCAGAGTCTGCTCAGGGCCAGTGGAGCAGCCACTCACTGTCCAGGGTCCAGGGCTGAGCATGTACTGTAAAGGAAACCACTCAACAGGCTGTCACACACAAGCTTCTTTCTCCAGGGGGCTCAGGGGAGCCCCAGGCCCCTGCATCGTTCAGGCAGCTGGAGCCCCTCTCATGCCGGGCCCCATGTTTCACTTTCAGTTGGGCAGTGGGGTGCAGCTAAGGGAAATCTGGGCTCTGACAGATTGTCCCCCTTGGCAGCACCTGCAGTGCTTGTGACATTAGCTCGTTCACACTGCCAGCTTGCAGCGTGGGATACATTGTGCAAGGAGAGCTGTTACGGCCCACATGCACTAGGACGCCGCTTCAGAGCAGTGGGTGCTTAGTATCTCCCTAACTTTGGGTTGTGCTTCAGAGGCAGTTCAATCCCCTGGCCCACCCTCCCCCCAAGATTTCAGCCTCTGGTACCTCCTTTAAGCACCTGCCCTGCAGTGCCCCTTTGACAAGCCCAGTGAGTCATCTTTAACCCCCGTGGAGGAATTGTTATTAACTCAGAAGAAGCCAGATCACCATTACTCATCTCCAGAAGCTTATATAACCTGGTGTGGAATGTTCCCACAGGCAGACTCTGGATAATAAACAAAACAATGAAAAGGACCTGCGGGAGGGAGGCTGGCCTTCCACACCTGAGGTGGACCTGGTGTGCAGGTCCACAGACCTGGAAAAGGACAAGTAGCCAGGAAATAGGCCCAGTCGCCAGCCAGCTTCCAAGGGAGCAGGTGGAATGGCTGCCTTGGGGAAGGGGAAGGTGATAGGCGTCTCCTGCTGCCCTGCTTCTGGCCTCTGGTGGAGCTAGCCAGGGCTGCCCTCCCAAGGCCGTCCGCCGGAGGAGTGCCAGGGTTAATTTTAGAAGGGAAAAGTCAAGTAAGCCCTGAATTAAGAGGGAGGCTGAGGGATGACCCGTCAGGCAGGAGGGTTTGTCTTATGCCTGAGAACTTTTTGTGTTGCTTTTTTAAGATTTCCCAACTCACATTATCCTGTGAGAGCAGGTCATCCCCGGTGACTGACGCAGCTTGATCTGGCCATTGTGGTGTGTGTGTGTGTGTGTGTGTGTGTGAGTGTGTGTGTGTGTGTGTGTGTATTGCTTTCCTGCTAACGTCAGCAAGTTTATAGAGTCACCCTCTTAACTTTAGAGAACCCCAGGAGATGTTGGGGATTCCAGTGCTGAAGTCTCCTCCATATATCCCAGCAGCTAGAGAGCTCCGGACCTGCACCTCCATTCCTGTAAAAGATGCATATTTAACTGATCTGCATAGAAGGGCGATACTTGAGCCGTGGGCCTCTTACGGAGAGGGCCACAAAGGCGCTGAGCTAGGCAGCCTTTAGCTGCTGCCGGAGCATTGGGTGGGGCTGGCGCAAGGTGATGGTGTTGGCGTCAAGTATGTTGATGCTCTCTGAGGGAAACGGAGTAAAGGAGAGTAGCAGATGTGCTGATAGATGCCCCTGGCCGAAGAACAGACGCATGGTCCTGCTGGGGAAGACCGACATCGGAATGCCCTTCTCGGACAGAGTTATTTTATCCCAGGTATGATGCCACTCTTCACAAGCCACATTCCGGATGCTTGAGTGCAGGACAGAAAGGAGAAGAGAGGGGGCGGTCAGCTGGCTGTGGCAGTTGCTGAGCAGGAGAGCGCTGCCAGGGAGCATGGGTAGTACCAGGGGAGCAGGGACAGCCCTCCATGCAGCTTGTTGGAGCCCAGAACTGTGCCTGAGGTCTTGCAGGGTGCAGAACATAGCTCAGGAGAGCCCTGCGATGCTGTGGGGTCAGTGTCCGTGAGATTCTCTTTAAAGTAAATACAGCTCACTAATGAAGATGTTGTAACAAAGAAGAGGAGAGTTATGGGTAATTACAAACAGCATAATTTAAATAGTAGATGTTCCCTATGTCCCAACCCTACTAAGCCCCATTATATGTAACTTATGAGGTCACTAGAGAAGTGATATGGGGTGGCAGTGGTGGCGGCAGCAGTGGTGGTGGTGTTTTATGTGGCTAGCCAACCACTGAGCTGAGCAGTGTTACCCAAAGCCTGCAGCCACCGCACCACACATCGTCGCAGTGAATTTCTACCAAGATATTTCCCAGTCTCTAGGGCGCGCTTAGTGCAGACTGGCTTCCTTTACATTTCCCTCCTCGTTCACTGCCCCTGGTGCTTGTAGGTTTGGGCCCTGAGCAGAGGATCCTATGATGAGACGCTGCTTTTCTTCTTCCTTACGCAAGCAACTCCTGAGCATGCCTGAGTGGAGAAGCGCGCATGCTCTGTGCCTGGTGCACTCTCTTCCACTCCAGGCAGGGCTCCCTCATCTCTGTGCAGTTCGGGGTGCTGGTGGGAGGGGCCCGTGGCTGAGGTAAAGCTCACGAGGAGATCTGAGCTTCCTGAGAACTGTTGCATCAGCCGCTGTGGCACCAGGACAACTAAGTTCTGTCTTGTTGGTGTGGCTTTTGTCTCATGCCATTCCAGCTCACCTAAAGTACAGAACGCTTGGCCCCACAAAAATTCCTCTGTGGGGGCTGGAGAGATAGCTCAGCAGTCTAAGCGCCTGCCTGGCAAGCACAAGAATCCATGTTCAATCCCCAGAACCACGCCATGTTGACCCTGAAACATGGTGGCACATGCCTATAATCCAAGTGCAGGGGAGGCTGAGACAGGAGGATCATTACAAGTCTGATCTGCACAGTGAGACCCTGTATCAAATAAATACATAAACAAGTAAAATTTTAAAGCTCCTCTGTGGACAGTGGTGATGTTGATCATGATAGCAGCAATGGCTAACACATGTGTTCTAAATACTGTGTCTCTGTTGAGTCAATTAAAGCTCCTGGTACCTTGACGGGTAGACTGTATTTCATTCCCAGCTTACTTAAGGAGTCGCTTAGGAGGGGCTATCAGTACTTAACAGGGATAGCACGTAGACACAGAGTAGTCTCACACTTGATCCTGGCAGTCGCTTCAGTGCAGGCCACTTTCCTGTTCCAAACCATGTAGTGGTTTTCTTAAGTCCCATGGGCCAATGTCTAAACGAATCCCACTCCCACTGCTATTACATGCTATAGCAAAAGAACTTTTAGTTTCTTGTATACATTCTACCTTTTTTTTAAAAAAAGTCAATTTCAGGTCTTTGTATGTGCTCCTTTCTCTGGCTTAGAATTCCTGTGTAATTGTCGCTTCCTGCAGGAAGCCTTCCAAGGTAGCCCTCTATACTTAGAGCCTGTATGATGCTTACCATGTCATGTTTTCACTGTCTCAGATCCTCTATCTCTCTCACTTCGCTATAGTTACTCAAGGTCCTTACCACCTGATGCAGCTCATCCGTAGGAAGATGCTTGACAAAGTTTTAATAATGAATTGGTACAATTTGTATATGGGACTGTCACCATTTACTGACAAGGGTCACAGTGTAGTTCAGATTTTTCAATATTTTAAGTTACTTATCCACATGGCCTATTGTATGAAATTCATTTGCTGCTCTGTAGGAGAGCCATGGTAACACATTTGTTACATCAGAATTGAGCTCGGCCTGGGGTTATGTGACCATTTCTAGGATGGCACCAGGCAGCAAGATTTTGACACCCCCTCCCACAGGCAAGCAGAAAGCATCCTCTGTATTCTGTAGTGCCTACCTACACACTCCTTAGTCCTACTGGCCTTTTGCATCTGTCTGGACTTCAAAATTAGTGATATTTCCCTCCTGTATTTTCTTCTAGAAGTCTTGTTGTTTTAGTTCTCATGTTTTGCTCTGCGATACATTCCTGATTAGTTTTTGTATGTGTATGAGAGTAAGGCTGAGGTTCATTTTTTTCTAAATGGATTGCTAGTTGTTTTGTTATTCTCTTTGTCTCCATTTGGTAGGTCTTGACACCTACCCTTAGCAAAAATCAGGTGACCACACCTATGGTTCTATTTCTGGGATGCATTTGGTCCCTTTGGTGTATGTCTATACTACAGTACCACACTGCCTCCTCCCTAGGGAATCTAATCTATCACCCAAAGTCAGGCTGCTGCTTAGGAGTGGGAGAAGTTCCTGATCTTCTCTGTCTACTCTTGCAGTTGGTTAAGGAAAGAGACTGGGATTATTTTGGCACACTAGCCTGCACTTGACGCCACTGAGGTTGGCAAGAGTTTTGGTTTTATCTCCCATCCTGCCTATTGTAAGACTTCATAACAAAGGCTTCATACAGACCTGGAGAAATAGTAAAAATTATCAACAAGATATACAGAGTAACCAAGGAGTCAGTAGTCTATAAAATTATCTCATGTTTATGAGTGGGCATTGACCTTGGGTGAAGAGTGTTTAGTTACAAGTTTGGAATATTTATAAGAAACAATCCTAGGACCAACCAAATAGCTCAGTGTATTAAAGATCCTGCTTATACAGATGCAGGGGCTAAGGGTTCAATCCCTGGCCTGCTGTGCCATCCTCACCCCTGGGGCACACTGGTACAGTTGAGCCTGGGCGCGGTGGTGCTCACCTGTCATCCCAGTGCTTGGAAGGCTGAAAACAGGAGAATTGCTATGAGTCCAGTCTACATAGTGAGGCTCTGTGGACCTTGTATCAAATACATTTAAAAAAAGAAAAGAAAAGAAGCAATCTTAAGAGACCCAACAATCATGTGAGTAAATCTAGGTAATTTGCTTTATAAGAAGTGGTCATTCTACACAAATAATACTGGCTTTAAGCACTTAAAGTCCAGGCTGGGTGTTTTCATCATTTTCTAGACTTTTTGGTGGCATTGGTAACAACATCATTCCAACTCTTGGGGGAGCAGACAGGATCTTGGAGGAACCCTTGTCCGGAGAGGGAAATGAATCTGGTGTTGTGTGGAGACACCCAAGAACTAAGGTCAAACCCGTCTGTGCTTTCCATTGGGAGTGCCACCTGACTCTACAGACACAGGATGACAGAATTTGCTTGACTTAGATGACAATGTTGTTTGGAAGGCCTAAAAAAAATACCTAATATCAGGGACTTGGCACAGTGTCCCTCTTGTCATATGAACCCTTGGACAGAGAGTGGTGGGTAGCCACTGAGTATGCATGGAGAATGGATGGATGTCCTGTAGAGCGAGCCCAGGTGTGTCTGCAGGTGGATCTTGGAGTCACTGGCCCAATGGTGGGCCAGTGATAACCAAGGGTATCATTCCCCTGGTGGCCCAATGGTGGTAGGATGAGGATTGCTCCAGGGATGAGTGCGCAGGTGCTATGGGGACTCATGGGAAGATTTATTTGGGAGGAGGAAGGATTTGGGCCTCCAGACCCATTTCTGTGAGACTGAGGCCGATGACAGAGCCTAGAGGTTACCTCTTTCCTCCCAAACACTGAGCAGGGACCTGACGGCAAGGAGCATTGAAAGGGGGGCTGTTTCGAGGCTGAGAGTTGAAGTAGCTTGGAAAATTGGCTCTGCTATTACTTGGGCTGTGTTTCTCCTTTGTTGGATGAAGGACAAATAGGAAGGTATTCTCAACTGGCCTGAGCAGCATGAAGGAATGCATTTGTGGGGTTGCTTGCTGTCCTTCCATGAGACTCTGACCAAAGATAAGGAATTATGTTTAATGAAGGCAAAGTGGTATTTGAAGCCTATGGTTAGAAACCCATCTTTTTTTAAACCTTCGGTATCATTATTGGTCTGACTTTGCTGGTCAAATTTTCTTCCTGTCTTTCCTCTCTAGCTTCTCTCTCTGTCTCTCTCTCTGTCTCTCTCTCCCTCTTTCTCCCCCTCTCCTTCTCTCCCTTCCTCCCTCCCTCCCTCTCTCCCTCCCTCCCTCCCTCCCTCTTTCTCTTGTGCAGCCATGCACATATTTTTCTTTTACCTCTTTCATTTCCATCATCCTTCTCTTCCTCCTCTCTTAGTCTTTCTCCCTACGCCTTCCATACTTTCTGACTTAAGACAAAAGTTGCTGCCGTTGACTCACGGACGTTATCTTCTTCCTTTCTGCTTTTCCAGTTCCTCCAGGAGTGATACAAAACGGAGCGCGGGTTCTGAGCCGAGGGCTGTTTCCTGGTGTCCGGCCATTGCCAATCACTCCCATTGGAATGACAGCAGCCATGAGGTAAGAGAGGAGCCTGAGGAGGAGGGTTGAGGGCACCAGCCTGCAACCACTGAAGACCAGCCTAGTTCAGTGTTCGACAAAGTTGAATAACCTCCAGTGTCCCCAGTCCAAATGCCAGCTTCTCCTTGGGCCATTATGCTGGTCCTTTTGCCAGTGAAGCGATGCAGACAAGTTAAACTAAGGTAGTTTTGTTTCTCTTTTGCCTAAGGAAGAGGACTAAAGTGGACAGAAGGAGCATATGGCTGGGTTGTTAGGTGCGAGGCTGACAGGTCCAGCCCCAGGCCCCACCCTGCCCCTTCCTGGACCTGTGACATTGGGCCGTGTCTGACCTGTCTGGTCCCTATTTCCTTCTCCAGTGCACCCCTGTCTATAACTATGGGTTGCAGTACAAGTCAAATGCACAATCATGTGTAACCTGTGCTCTGGTGTGTGGACTAGGAATAGCAAGTGCTATCGGTCCCCTGATTCCAGCTCAGGAATTCCTTTTTTCCATCCCCTTCCATCTCCCCTGACAGCCCAAGATCAGGCACCCCCACTAGCTTCAAACCGGTCTCCTCCTCTTCTTTTCCTGCCATCTGTCAGCCACTGCCAGACCAGTTTCATCAAATGTGCCTCTCTGACTCAGCAGAGCCACCTCCATGACTGTCACCTCCGGCTTCCCTTCTCTGTGAGCCAGCTTTGTTCATCAGCTTTGTCCGGTATTTGCCCATCTTATTCAGGCTGCTTCTCCTGCCTGGATTTCTCTCAGCCTGAGCATCATCCCTTGCCAATGCTTTCCTGAAGTGGTCGGCACAAGGTGGCATTCTCTTTCCTGTGGCCTGTCTGCCCCCTGCCGCAGTGGTTGCCTCTGATGAGTGACCCTCCTCTGTAGTCTGCTTGCTGAGGGTGGGCATCAGGTGTTACCCAGTAGGTGACTGGTGCCTCACACCTGCAGCACAGGGCTAGGCAGGGGCTGTAACCCCTCTTCTGTCTCTGGGCTGCACACCCTTCCCCCTTTCTCCTGCACTTAGAGATCGAGTTGGCCCCTTAGGACATTTTAGCTCTCAGGGTGTTTTGTGTGCCTAAGGGAACCATCCTAAAACGACTCTGGGTTGGAGGCAGGCATGGTATCAAATTTGCCCTATGCAAATCAAGCATGCAGTGCTTCTCCACAAGCTGCTGTCTGCTCACCCAGCAAACCTACCTGCTTTTGTTGTGATGGAAGTCACTTAATCTTTAGATCAGCGCGGTGTCTGAGACCCAGTGATGAGGGAAGTTGGTAGGAATGAGAACAGGGGCACACCATCAAGAGAACTATCCATCACTCCTGCTAACCTGACATGGGAATGTTTTCTAAAAAGGCACGGGAAGGGTCTTTTTCTTAAACTTCTCTGTAGTCTTTCATGGTTATCTTCAAGAACCATTAATTCTTGAGTTCCTAAGTCATCCACTTTTTCCATAAAGCCAAAATACCAATCCCCTTGGCTCACTGTGCAAAATAGGCATACTGTGTTTTCCACTGCTTTCTTAAACTCTTTTCTGTCTTACCTCTTAGTTTACCTTTCTGATAGAGCAGACTTGGAGACTGTAGACTATTTTTATGTGGAGCAACAATATATTTTCATTAGAAGATTCTAAATATAGATTTTGGATGTGTTGTCTCAACCATACTTTGAGTGCCTGTAAGCTTAGCATTTCCCATGCGTCCAGCTGTGCCTTCTAGAAGGGGACGGAGGAGCAGCCAGGATCTGGAGTGGCCTTTAGCAGGAGCTTCTTTCTCCCTTAATTGTAACATGGTAACACACAATCACAGAGTTTATTGATAGGTCCCATCTAGAGCTGTTCTTTGAAATACTGATGGTTTCCTGTCAGTGGGATCTCCTTAGGAGGTACAGCTCTGAAGCCAGACAATGCGGTGTTGTTTCTGTTCAGAGCTGCCTCTCTTCCAACTCCTCTAGGGACTCTGTCAGGCCCCTTCCAAAGTGAGAAGCCACACTGGTTTCCAGGGCAAGCTTGATTAGTCAGGTACATGCAGGAGGATTGAGCAGTACTCACCAGGCAGAAAGCGGTTGAGCAGGTAGCCAGCCAGTGAAGGAGAGAACTCAAAGTACAAGTGAGGGAAGGAAGAGGTTGCAGTGGTGACCCCTGTAGCACTCTGACTCCCGCTGAGGGGTGGGTGGGGCCTGGGATCCCGCATTTGAGGAAGAGGTGCACAATGGTATGTGCTCTTATGAGTGTTGGAGAACCCAGCTGCATTCCACAGCTACTTCCACAGTACACTCCTGCTGCTGATGGGCTGAGAGCAGAGGCCATTGCTAGGACAGCAGGAGCTGAAAACCCAAAGGCCAGAGCAGGTCCCTCTACAATGCACCACCACCTGCATGGTCTCTGTAGTGCCCCCTGTTGGTGGAGCCAAGTGATGAAGCAGAGTGTGGTGGGCATAGTCCAGCCCAGCCCCAGTGTGTGAATCAGATGCAGAGGATGAGTGCAAGGCCAAGGAACAATAGCCTAATGAAGGTGTGGTTTGCTAAGGGTCCATGCACTGTAAAATGTCCATGTACTGTTGAAGCATCTACTAACCTTCTAGAGCCTCTTAGGAGGTTTGAGCAAGATAGTTCTTCTTATGGTTCATGTCTAGTTGTTCCCCCAAAGCCTCATGCAGTCATGGGGTGGGCACTTTGAGATTTGATCCATGATCCACTGGGATTATGTGTTTTAGTACTGATGAGACTATGGCTGTGAGTACTGCTGGGAATTATAGATGTGGCCTGAGGCGGATAGGCTAAGGCAGAGAGCCTGATGTCATTTAAAGAGAGACAGACTCACACTGTTGCTCTGCTGCCCTGTTTGGTTGGCTGCCTGTGTCACCATTTTGTTGCTGTTCCACTGTCATAAACTGGATGCTCTCTGATGCTCTCTGCCCTGTTCCACTCAGCCTTGAGCCAGCCAAATATGGACTGAAACCTCCACAAACTTTGAGCTAAATAAATCTTTCCTTCCTTCATTTTGAGTGTTGGGCATTTGTCCCAGCAACAAGTAAAAAGTAATTAAGACAGTTCTGATAAAACATTCAACTGTAATATTTGCCGAAACAAAACAAAGATAGCCCCTGTGCCTTCTCAGCAAATTGTCCATTTGTGCTACACTGTTTGCATTGGTTTTTAGGTAAATTAGAGGAAGAGTGTTACCAAGCTCGGTAAGATTGGGGACACTTGCTTCTGGTATCTCTGCCTGCTTGTTGTAGGGCAGATAGGCACTGAGAGGCCTTCAGGAAAAAATGAACAGAAACACAGCGTAACGGGCATTCACAGACTTGGTGTCTATAAGACCCATTAAGAAGTATACGGGGCAAAACTCTTTCACTCTTTCATATTCACTGCTGGACCCTTGTTTGTTGAACCTACATTCAACTGGGGTCGAAAGCCAAACAAATCAGGGAAGAACAGAACAGCGTGATGCTGTCAGCCGCCAGAGCACGTGGCAGTGCACACCCAGGAGAACTTGGAAGGTGTGTTCCAGTATTTATAGGGGCTGCTGCTTGGAGAGTCATTAGCACCCACTAAAGACCAATTTCCTCCTCTCCCTTGTGTGACAGGTTTTCTGTGTGAGTCTAAGCACTTCTCCTTAAGGGAAAATATTTGTCTTTCAGGGCTTTTCCCCCCTCCGGCCAAGTGGCAAAGGCCATGTTTGTTTGTCTTAACTCTGAAACTGTTATTGACATAGATGAAGTGTTACTTTTATTAGCTGATCATTACACAGCTTGTATTTGCTGGGTTCCTTTGCATATAATTATGATGTGAAATCTCCTTGTAAGAGTATCTGTCAATAGTGTAATTGACTTTCCCCTGTTGACTTTTTACTCAATAACCTCCGAGACTGGCCCATCCTTAAACACTGGAAATCTGCTTATTTTGAAATTTGCCTCTGTGCAAAGCTCACATCATCCCCCAAAGAAGAGTTTTGTGCCTGTATGTCCTCTGCTTTCTCAGAGGAAATCTGCTACAGAGATTCCTTGAAATCAAACAGTTACCACCATGGAATCTCTGACCTTCCTTGGAAAAAAGAACTGAGATTTCTTACATTCCTAGCATTAGGGAATACCTCCCACAGAGGGGTCATAGGAATTTCTGCCTGGGTCACTCTTGCTTTTAACCTTTAGGGCTCCTTTTAACCTCCTTGTGGCCACTCACTGGAGTGACAAAGATAAATTAAGTGTTCCACATTGGCCAGAGGGTTGGGAGCAAACAGATGGGGGCAGGTCCTTGCTATGGCAGCAGGGCCCAGCAGTCACACACATCAGCTCAAGATCCATGTTTCCTGGGTCCTTGTTCTTAGCCATGGGATTTGGGCATGTGTGTTTGGGCTTCTCACACAGAACCTGCACGTGTCTCGTGAATGAGGGTTCTGTGCTTGGACATGTACAGTAAGCATTGTGTAGATATTTGATAATAACACAGAATACCTCACCGATGCCCCCAGTCTGCCCCCATGGACCTTCTTGGATCCCCTTCCTGAGCCCCAGAAGGGAAGCCCCAACCTTCAAGAGAAGGCTCCGCTTGAACTTCTTGCACTTTATCCCAGTGTAGATTTGTGGCTGGACGGTTGTCTTTGAAGGATAATATCTGCCCTATAAGTCCAGACAACAGCATACTGTAAAACTATAGGACAGTTCGACTGAATCACCCTGTTAGGCTGCTTTTGTTTGGGTCTCCAAGAGTCTAAAGGAAAATTGCAGTTCCTGCCAAACACGAAGTAAGCCAACCATCCACGGTCCTGTTGCAGTCTAAAAGCATCAGTTTAAAAAGAACACTTGTTAGCATATGTTTACGATACATACAAAATTTATTCATCATGAGATGATTTTATACATTTCTGTGCATTTGGCATCCTGATACTTTCCACTTACCCTTCTCTTCTCTTCCATCCTCTCTCCCTTCAAATCAGAAATATTATTTCTGAAGGTCATGTCAGGATGGAATCACCATCTAAATGTTACTCAGTTTCTCTTTATGAGAAACTCAAAATGTAAGTAAAGAGCAAAATAAAAGATAGATAATAGCTCAGCAGAATAAGCGCCTGCTTTGGCAAGCACAGGGACCAGGGTTGGATCCCCGGTTGGTCCCGCATGCCACCCCCAGGGCACGCTGAGCTGGCCAAATGAGTCCAGGCATGGTGGTGCATGCCTGTAATCCCAGTGCATGAGAAGCTGAAGACAGGAGGGTCACTAGGAGTGTGAGCCACCCTGTAACAAATACATTTTAAAAAGCAACAGCAACAAGATAGGTAACAAGAAATAGGGAAATAAATCTTTTGCAATAAGGAAAGATAGCGGCTGGGGTTTGATCCCCGCCATGCTGTGCTGGCCCCACCTCTGGGGCATGCTGAGGCAGTGATTGAGACTGGACATGGTGGCACGAGCCTGTAATGCCAGCCCTTGTGGGGCTGAACACAGGCCAATCACTACGACTCCGATCTACTCTACATGGTGAGACCCTGGAGACCCTTACTAAAAAATAGACACAAAGCAAAAGGGAAAGGAACCAGGGGTTGGAGGAAAAGGAAACAAAAAAAGAATTAAGATGCGTTAGGTACATGTACCAACTTCCCGCAAAGAGTATCATTATACACTACAATATGTACTAATAAAAAATGAAAGTGTTTTTGAAGTGGAATGAATTATCAGAAAAACACATATCACAGCTTAAGAACTGTTTCTCATTTCCTGTCTTCTTTGTCTTCCCCCTCGAGAAGATTTTGATATCAAAAGTGTAGGAAGCCAGCTAGTGACTATCAGTATTCGGACAGGTCTGTTGGCTTTCCTTCTGGAATCATGGCCTTTGAAAGCAATTACAGGCTGTCTCAGTTACTCTTCTCTCGTTACTGGAACAAAATATCAGACACCCAATATTAAGGAAGGAAAGGTTTGTTTAGCTTACAGTTTGTGGAGGTTTCAGTTCATACTCTGCTGGCTCCCAGGCAGAGTGAGTGGTACAGGGAAGAGGGCAACTGTTCATGGTGGCAGAAAACAGGAAAGAGCAAGAGCAAAATGGCAGCAGCGGCAGCGGCAGAGGCCAGCCTCTCTCCTCCTCCTGTTGCCTTCCGCCTGTCTGCCCCAGGCTGGGTGTAGCACTCACACCCACAGTCCCTGCAGTACTCGTATCCACAATCCCAGCTTTGGATCATGAATTAATCACAAACACTAGAACCACGCTCCAGTGACTGCATGAGGCTTTGAGGGGACAGCTCCACGCACACCATAACACAAACCTCAGGATTAAATTATGCTTTGTGGTAGGAGGAGAGAAGATACAAGGGTTTGGTTCAAGGAGAAAATGAAAAAGCACAGCAGGCAGAGAGCACGCACCGAGATCCCTGCTAGACCCTGCCCAGCAGAAGCTTTTGCTTGTGACTGCGTTGTAGGAAATGTACGACTATCACGAAGCTAATGTATTATTAGTCTAACAGACTTATTAAGTTTGGAATCCATCTAGAGTCAGTGTGAATCAGAAATACATTTAAATATTTCCCAAATGGATAATCAGTTATCCCAGCATCATTTATTAAATTGCCCTCTCTTTCCCCACTGACACAAAGTGCCAGATGCGATATATATCAAGTTTCTTTATATTTGGGGGGACTCTCAGTCCTGTCTCACATTTATCTTGGTCTGTGGCAGTACCACACTGTCTGAATTACTGTGTCTGTATGATAAATCTTAAACCTGTGTTGCAGGTCACACAGCTTCTCCCAGCCTGTCATCTTCTTTTAAGCATCCAGATGTTCTTGGACCTTTGCACTTAGATTCAGCTTATTTGAAAATAAAAAAGGGCTGGGGGAGGTTAAAAAGGAAAGTATCTCCTGTTGTGATTTTTGACTAGCATTGCATTGAATCTGTGGATCCTACTGGTGGAAATCAGTATCCACCCTATTAAATTTGTTAATCAGGAGCGTGTAGACTTACTCATTTATTTAAGTGTTCAGTATTTCTCATTATGACTTGGTGGTTTTTTTCCTTAAAAGTCTTAAATCATCTTAAGTCAAGTTTCTTCTACACAGTCTAGGGTTATTTTCTCTTGCTGTTCTAGATTGCATTTTCTGTTTGCTGCTAATACATACAAATACAACTGAGTTCTTCCAGCCACCTTCCCGAATGAACTGCCCTAGTAATTCTACTAGTTTACCTATGTACAAAAGCACATCTCCTGCAAATATATGGGGGTGTCTCTTCTAGTTTTTTTCTTTTTCTTTCTTTTTTTAGGTTTATTTTCCTTATCCTGTTGCACATCCTAGTACTTCTCAATAAGTAATAATGACAGAAATCTTTCCATTATTTGTTACTGTAACAAATACTACTGGGGTTTTATCACTATTTATTTATTTATTTGTTTATTTATTGTCTTTTTGAGACAAGGCCTCGCTATGCAGTTCAGGCTGGCCTTGATTAAGCTCACTTTTGTAGCTCAGGCTTGTCTCAAACTCAGATTGATCCTCCTGCCTCAGCCTCCCAAGTGCTGGGATAACAAGCATGTGCCACCATGCCCAGTGCCTGTTACTGGTATTTTAGGAAACGATATTGTCCTAATTTTCTTGTATTCTTATACATTTATCATGTATAGTCATTGAGCTTCATCAGAAGTGTTTGCATCAGGGCCAGCGAGATAACTCAGCAGATTAAGTGCCTTGCTTAGGCAACTGCAGGGACCAGGGTTCGATTCCCAGTACCACATGCTGCACTGGCCCTGTCCCTGGGTGTGCTGAGCCAGCCACCAAGACCAGGCATGGTGGCACGGGCCTATAATCTCAGCACTGGGGAGGCTTGAAAATAAGAGGGTCACTATGAGTCTGAGCTGCATAGTGAGACCTTGTACCAAATACATGTAAAAAAGGAAAAGTGTATCATTTAAGATAGCTATAAAATTTTTCTTTTTGTTTACTGAGCTAAATTATCTTATAAATCTGCCAATTCCAAAGAAGAAACCCTTTCATATCTGAATATATTTGATTATAATACATTATATTTGTAGTTTGCATTTTACTAGAGCTGATGAGCTAATATCGTATGCATGAATTTATTCATGTAACATTTCTACAGTTCTGTCTTAATCTGGTTTTAGTGTCAGGATTGCATTAACTTTGTAAAATGAGTTGGACGGTATTCTCTTACATTTTCTGAAAGAGTTCATGTAAGATTAAGGCTACAGTTTTGCAAGTCTTTTTTTTTTTTTTTTTTTTTTTTTTTTTTTTTTTTTTTTTTTTTTTTTTTTTTTTTTTTTTTTTTTTTTTTTTTTTTTTTTTTTTTTTTTTTTTTTTTTTTTTTTTTTTTTTTTTTTTTTTTTTTAAGTACAGGGTCTACATGGTCTTTCACTACACAGATTGGACTTGTAGTGATTCTCCTGTTTTCAGCCTCCCAAGCACTAGAATTACAGGGGTGCGCCACTACACCCAAGCTCATTCACTGTCTCAGTGTGTCCCTGGAGGAGGGGCTGGCATAGGGAGCCAGAGATTGAACCCCAGTCCCTGTGTCTGCCTAAGTAGGTGCTTTAGTCCACTGAGCTATCTGACTGGCCCTCCCACAAGTCTCGCTATCTTTCATATCATTAATGCAAAGCACTAAGTATTTTTGCATTTCCACTCAGATTTCTTCATTGGCCCATGGGTATTTATAGAAGGGTCTTTTTTAATTTCCCAAAGACAAAGTAGTAGTTTCCCAGTTAGTAACCAACCCATCAGCACTGACAGTTAACTTCAGTGCTTTATAGCCAGAGACTGGACCATTACACTACAGCTTCTTTAGAATTAGAGATTATGACTATTGAAGTGGTCTAGTGAACCACTATACAATGAACAATATATGGTCTGGTATAAATCAGAATTTAAAAGAATCCCTAGGCAGACACAGAGTTTTGATCCCCAGAGTGCTATGCCAGCCCTGATCTCTGGGACATACTGAAACATTGATTGAGACAGGGCACGGTGGCTCACACCTGTAATCCCAGCGCTTGGGAAGCCGAAAGCAGAAAGATCACTGCCAGTCCGATCTGTGTAGTGGGATCCTGTAGACCCTGTACTAAACACATAAAAACCAAAATACAATAAAATATATTTTCCCTGCACTTCAAAAGGATGTGCCTTTTTCATTGTTAGCATTTCTGTGTACAGCATGTCGGCTAGGTCACGTCTGGATAGTAATCTTACATGTGTATGCGTGGTAGAGAGCACATGCCAACTGAATACTGACAGTGGTGTGTTAAACCTCCCATTATGATTTGGACTAGGCTGTTTCTCTTTGTAACTTTTCCATTTCAGGAGTAGATATTTTGAAAGTTTATTGGAAGTGTGTGTGTTTAAAACTGTTCTGTCTTCCTGGTGAATTAAACCTTTATAAATATTTAATGACTCTTCCTCTGTAGCAATGGGTTTTTTGACTTGAAATCTATCATTTTATTTTAATATTGCTACACTAGCATAATACAATTCTCTTTCTGTTCTTTTAACCTTTGTGTGTCCTTTTGTTTTAGGTTTGTTGCCTCTTCAAAACAGCAGCTGCCTTTGTAAAATCCATGTTAATGATGGATACTTTCAGCTGAAGCGTTTGTGCCCATGTATGTTGACGTACTTGGCCTCATTTCTGCCATCTTATTTTGCATTTCTGTTGGCCCTACCTTTTTTTAGATTCTTTTTCCTTTCTAACATTAGTTTAAATTGATTGAAACTCTCCCATTCCTCATTCCGTGTCTTTCTCCTTAATGGTTTGGAGCTTATACAGTCTGTTTCTCTTCTTTTCCTGTTGATCCTAGAACTTTTAACATGAATATTTTAAAACATTTAAAGTTAATCAATATCTTTAACTTCTGGATCAATATAGGGCCTTTGAAACACTTTAGCTTCAATTCACTCTACCTCCCAGACGATATGTTGCATTTGTCTAATACTTTTGTTCTCATTTGGTTTTTGTAAAAGCCACTTAGTCATTAGTATTATTGTGCCACCCAGTCAATACTTACTTACATGTTCCTTTGTTGGTCTGCTTCTCACACCTCAGGCTTTTCTTCTCAGATCACTTTCCTTTCTCTTTTTTCCTCCAAAGAACATTCTTAGCAAGTTTCTATATGGAGGGTATGAAGTTGAGGCCTTGAATTTTATTTGTTTGTTTGTTTATTGGGCTGGCTGGCTCAGCCCACCCTCAGGAGGGGGCTGGTGCTGCATATGGTGCCAGGAATGGAACCACAGTCCCATTCACCTGTATAAACTTGCCTAAACAGGCACTTTAGACCACTGAGCTATCTTGCTGGTCCCTGAAGTCTTGAATTCTTCTCTGAGAATACATGGGCTTTTGTGCACTTTTTTAGAAAATGGTGTAAAATTCTACGTTGGTAGGTTTTCTCTGTCTCTGTATATTATTGTACTTCTACCTGTTTCACTTGCTTTAGATTAATTAATTCTCCTTAGGTAACATCTTCTCAGCTGCTTTTTAACTATATGTATGTATGTATGTATGTATGTATGTATGTATGTATGTATGTAATGGATGGCTCAGCCTACCCTGGGGGTGGGGCTGGCACAGCATGTGGTGCCAGGGATTGAACCACAATCCCTGTGGTTGCCTAAGCTTGCCTAAGCAGGTGCTTTAGACTGCTGAGCTATCTCACTGACCCCTCTCAGCTGCTTTTAAATCTTGTCTTTTTTAAAAAATGCTGTATGGCCGTGTTGGTAAATCTCTGGCATGCAAGCTACAGCAGGTCGTCGTATCACTGAAAGCTCTAAAAGGCTCACCTTCACTGCCGTGAGTATGCATGATGATGTATTGAATATGAGTTTCCTTAGATTTATCCTGTGTAGGACTTGTTGGTTTTTTCAATTAGAAAACTATCATCAAAACTAGAAATTTTTCAGCGATTTCCATTCAAATATTAGATCTTTGAAGTTTTCTTTTTACTCTGGAACCCCCATTAGATTTGTCTGAGCTCCCAGCATATTCCATGCCAACCAGCCTTCCCTCCAGAGTTTCTACCTTCTTGACTCTCTGCTGCCTTTTTTTTTTTTTTTTTTGGTCTTTAGATCCATCTTCTAACTCACTAGTTTTTTTCTGTTTCATTCAGTGTTGTTGCATTTGTTTGTTTGTTTGGTACAGGGTCTCACTGTGCAACTCCAACTCATAGTGATCCTCCTGTCTCAGCCTCTCCCCAGTGCTGGGATTACAGGCAAGCACCCCATGCTTCAGTGGCCAGCTCAGTGCAGGGCTGGCATGGCATGCAGTATGAGGGATCGAACTTGGGTCCTTGTGCTTGCCAGGCAGGCTCTTAGACCATCAAGCTATCTCCTCTGCCCTTTTAGTGTTTTTAATTTCAAGAACTATAGTTTTTAATCCCCAGCACTTCTGTTTGAAACTTCGCAAAATCTGCATGCTTAATCTTCATAGTCTGTTCTGTCTTTCCAGTGTTTTTAATTTCCTCTTTATTTCTTGAGAAGTACCAAGTTTACATTGTACCTATTTATTTCAACATTTGCAGTCCTCGCAGTTCAGATTTTATCATATTTTTTCTGTTGTCTCTTGCTTATGGTGTCTTATGTCCTTTGGTTTGATTTATTTTTTCTTTTTATGAACCTGTGTTCCATTAACTGTTGTCTTTGGGATTTCTCTGTGGCTTGAATTTAAAGCATAGTCTTCTAGAGAAGATTTGCTTTTAAAACTGGTGATGAAAGCCTGGGGGACCAATGTAGAACCTGACTCCAATTTGACTTGCCTGGGGACCATCACTACCTACAAAGCCACCCAAATCAGGTTCCTGTCACATAAATGTTAGCTGTAGTTAATGATGCTAGGCACTTGCTTGAAGGATATCCCAGCTGCCTCAGTTGCCTGCTCCTCACACCACAGGTTATCCTTACATTTTTCATTTGTGTATGTGTGAGATTCTTTGGGTACAAGTATGTCTAGAGGACTGTTTGAAATTCCCTTTATTTTCTAGGTAACCCAGCAATGGCTTTAAAATATGTCGTGTATTTTACCAGAGATCCTTTTTATTGTGGTCAGATCAGTACTTCTTAGAAGTCCCTTCTGTCCCCTGGCTAGAGGTGCACTCCTCTTGGCCTTGTTTTTCTCCTTGTGATTGGTTTGGTAGAACAATGTTCCACTCACACCAGTCTCCTTCCTGTAATCCTACCGATTATGTCTGCCTTCCACATTTGGCAATACCCTGAGAGGGCAACTACCCCAAATAATAGCTTGAAGTTTAAAGCCACCAGTTCCAGGGGGAACCCTAATATAACAAGTAAAGGGTGATATCAACACATGCCATTTAATTGGAAAGGAGTAAGTAATTAACTTGTAGGAAAAAAGCAGCAAAGTGGCCTTGTCAAACAATAAGCTGAGGCCTCCACTTGTTAGTTCTAAACATCACTTGTTCGTGGCTTGAACTAGTAAGTATGAGTTCTCACTTTCTGTGCCAGTATTTCCCATCTTACTGACTAGAGGATGAGTATCAGATTTTACTTGAAATTAATAGTTTTGCAGAACCATGTGCTTTCAACTCTTAAGGCCCTGGTAAAGTCAGGTTACCTTCCATTCAGGCTAATTTATGTTCACGGTGAGTGTCATGATGTGTAACTGCAGCTAATGCTGAAAAATTTCAGGCCTTTCAGATGTATAGTATGCTAATGTTAATGAGTGGTTATTTGAGGAGGTGCTAGAAATTTACCTCCCAACATGCTCAGGATGGCTGGTTCCTTTCAAGCATTCGGTGTGCTGGGATGGCAATTCCTGCAGCAGGGAACATTTGACACCAGCTCTGTGCAGCTGGCTTGCACCACCACGAGTCACGTTGTGCCAAGTTATTAATAATGGAAGAAGCTTGTCACTTCCTGCTGAGTTTTGTGTGTAATTTATGGATTGTGAGCCCAGGCTAAAATCTCAGGGAAAGTTAATTTTGTCAAATGAGAAAGAAATATGTTTGTGTTTTAATTTTCGCTCCCTGAAGTTCTAGCTTTAGGTTTGTTTTCATCCAGAAATATTGTGAAGGTTAAGGATTGCTTTCCTGGCTTCAGGGAAGCAGGGGGTATTGCAAATTCCCACTTGAGCTGCCTTGTGGAAATAGTGAGGCTACTGCAGACAAGTCTTAGGTTTCTGTGTGCTTCTACTTATTTATCTAGTGAAGATGGAGGCAGAAGTTGTTCCCAAGCGGTTTGTGGCTTCATGGTCCCTAGCAACCTGATTCTCAGGGTGCCAGAGACCCTGCCCTCAGCAACACAAAGTCAGGGGCCATGGAGTAGTTTCCTTGTTTTTTTCCATTTTTCATCATAAGCTGTCCTTCTGAACAAGGTTCTCCTGTGAGCCCAGCATGTCTATAGTACCTAATACTGCATATCATCCTATGTGAGAAAGAGAAACAAGTTCTCATGTGTAAAATCTTTCTTCTTGTTGTGGAACAAAGCTAAACTTCAGTCATTACTTTGATTCTAGTGTTTTTCCACACACCCCCTTCAAACTTTTTATGTGAGAAAATTTCAGACTTACAGGAAAGAGGGGAATAGCACACAAGGATGCTACTTTGTGGGGCATTTGTCTTACATGTCTCTCGGTCATGGTTTTCTCCTTCACCTTGTGTGTTCAGAGAAGGTCACACTCTGCTAGACTGTGTTATTGAGGCCAATCCTAAGTCCCAAGTTAAAACAAGATGAGAATTCAGAGCTGAATTCATTTGTTAAAGTCAGACAGAGCTCAGCCAACTTGTCCACACAGAGTTGGGCTCACTAGGAAACAGTTTGATCCTCGTTTACTCAACTAATTATTATTTTAATTTTTAAAAATCTTACATTTACTTATATTTGGTACAAGGTGTCACTATGCAGCTTGTACTCATAGTGATCCTCCTGTCTCAGCCTCCCCAGACTGGGATTATAGGTGTGTGCCACCATGCCCACTTTCAGCAGCCGGCACAGCCTGCGGTACTGGGAATCAAACTCGGTCCTCGCACTGCCAGGTCCTTGGGCTTGCCAGGCAGGAGCTTAGACTGCTGAACTATCTCCCCAGCCCAACTAATTATTTTTATAGTTCCCTTCAACAAAAATGATCAGGAGAACTGTGAAATAAGACGTCATTTTTCATTTGCCTTAACATGAAGGCAGAGCTTGCTGCATAGTTTATCACATTTATCAAATTTCATATTTAATAGCATCTCCAAGTAACCATACTGCTATTTTTATAGTAGGTAAAGTGACAGGGAATCTGCAAAGCTTGGACACAAGGGGCCAGTGCCCAAAGCTCAAGGTGGTGTGCAAGCCTTTGAGGAATTCTCTTAGTAGGGCCACTTTGCTCTTCACGATGTATTGCATTCCCATAAGCCTCTTGACCAGGCTAGAAAGAAAAAGCAAGACTACCCCAGAAGAGCACATCATAGAGTGTACTGGATTTCTAACAGGTGGTTGACTTATTGCACCCAGCTGAATTAAACTAGCGTGGTGCTGGGTGCAGGAGGCCCACCTGAGGGCTGTTGCCAGCAGCATAAAGGCAGAACAAGGAAAGCTGCAGAAAGGCTGTTAGGAAGGCTGTTTGGAGAAGCTGTTGGAGCTGTTAGTTCTCTTGGGCTGTTCTGCTGAGGACCTTGTCATGCTGGCTTTCCCGATGAACTATGGAGAAGCTTGGGTCTCCATCTTGAGCATCGCTTCCTGGCTCCAGAGGGGAAGATGGCTCAGCCTCATAAAACTTGGTACGTTGACTTTCCTGATGAGAACTCAGCTTTCCTCATCACTGGAGGAGCTCGGGACCTCACTGGTGCAGAGGATGGCTGTGATACTTTCAGAGGAGCTCTGATGCTTACCTTGAGCGTTACTTCCTGGCTCCAGTTCAGGCCCCGTGGTGCAGCCTGCTAGCTCAGATGCTTCTTCCCACTGGTAGACTTCCTAGCTTCCACCACTGACCTTCGGGCCTTTCCAGTGCAGATCCATGAAGTGAGCCTGCATGAGACTTTTTGTGGGCTCTAGGCCTCCAGGTGGACTTGTGGGAGGCATCAAAGTTTTCAGCTGGACTCACGCAGGATACCAAGATCCAAGCCCTCAGCTAGAGTATTCAGTGTTTAGTGTGTAGATAGATTTCTTGCACTTGTATATGATTCTTGAGTGGTTCCTTATAAACTAATATTATAAAATGCATCTTGTGCTATGTTGTAAAAACCCTAAACGATGACACAGAGGGGTACAACAGCAGGAGGGGGAGGCAGGGAGGAATCAGCATGTGCCGCTGCAAGCCTTCCATGTGCCTGGGACTTGTCATTTCCCCTTCACACGGCCCTGTAAGGTTCATGCAGAGGCGGAGGCTCCAAGCCATAGAGCAGCTTGTTGGCCTTGGCTGTCCCTTCCACGTCAGATGCCCCATCCTGCTCAGAACTTGCCTACCTCCCTAGTCTCACATCCGGCAACAGGCAGCCCTTCCCTCCTCCAGGTACGCATCCTTCAGCTTCTGCTGGGCACATTAGAAAGACAGCTGCCACCCAGATGCAGGGAATGTGTGGCATGGCCAGGAGGAGGCCTTCAGCCATTGCTCTGTGCCAGGAATTGGTCTGCACTCCTGCTAATTCGGGTCCTCAGCCCAAGCGTCCTGGGAGGTAGTTGTAGTTGCTCTTCTTGCTTTGGTTATAAGGGAGCGGAGTACTCTCCCCAGACACACACACACACACCAAAAAAAAAAAAAAAAAAACAGTTTAAGGGCCAGTGAGGGGTGCTCACCTTGGGGAAATCACAAGAAAAAGTTGGTCTGTGTTGCTGAGACCACAATCTTGACAGTCCGATTTTGATTCCAAGCTAAGCGCTTCTACCAAGTGACTTATATGACTTTAATGAATTCACTCACCACTCTAGATCCAGTTTCTGATCTAGAAACAAGGATACTGCAGTGTACTTTACAGGGTTAAATACGATCGTTTGGGCAGGCACAGCAGGGCGTCTAGCTGGGATAAGTTCAGGAAATGGTAACTCACGGCTCTTTGTGATCTGCTGTGGACTGGCTTTGATAGACTGTCACATCTTCTCGACAGCTTCTGTCTGTGATCCAGCTGGATATGCATCCCTGGCTCCTCCCGAAGGTCACCCGTTTCTATTAGGTGCTCAGTGAATATTGGTAGATTGAATGAGGGAGGGAGGGGGTGTGAGTGAGTAGCTGTCACCACATGGCAGGTATCTCTTTTTGCTGAACACTGGATTTAGCTTTCTGACAAATGCGTCCTAACGCAGCAGCTTTGGAAGAGAGTGTGTTTTTGCTCTGAAGTCCCCAGCCAACATCATCTGGTGGTGTCTGGCTCTGTGAAACTGGCGGCTATGCAAAAGTACACACAGCTGGATTTTTATGGTCTAATGTAAGAGAGAGAACATCCACTGCTGTCACTTTAGAAGAGCATCGATTGTTTTGATGGCTCAGCCACACACATTGAGAGACAGGCCAGGGATAGGAGACAGGCAGTAAAGACCAAGGCATCAAGATTTAGGGTCCTGTCTCCAGATCCACCTATTGTGCAGGTTTTTTAGTGGGTGCTGGTGCTTGCTCATAGGCGAACTACCAGGTGTCCCTATCACAGGTCTAATCTGTGTCCCCTTCTCTGTCTCCCATCCCTCCCCATGTCCTCGCCCTGCAGGAATGGCATCACCAGCTGCCGGATGCGGACTGAGAGCGAGCCATCGTGCGGCTCCCCTGTGGTCAGCGGAGACCCCAAGGAGGACCACAACTATAGCAGTGCCAAGTCCTCCAACGCCCGGAGCACCTCACCGGCCAGCGACTCCATCTC